>PITA01007572.1:0-90590 GCA_004023965.1 Spilogale gracilis | reverse complement strand
GCCTGGGTGGCTCAGTTGGTTAAGCGACTGCCTTCGGCTCAGGTCATGATCCCGGAGACCCGGGATCGAGCCCCACATCGGGCTCCCTGCTCTGCGGGAAGCCTGCTTCTCCCTCTCTCACTCCCCCTGCTTGTGTTCCCTCTCTGGCTGTGTTTCGCTCTGTCAAATAAATAAAATCTTTAAAAAAAAAAAAAAAAAAAAAAAAAAAAGAAAGTTAATATGGTGGGCTTTTCATATGTATGAATAATTGAGGATTTTTATTTGAATATATTTAGAAAAAGAAAAAGAAAGATTAACTATTGGGAAGCTGAAGGGAAAGGGAGAAATTTCAGAGAAAGAAGAAAAAAGAAAAAAATAAATTAAAGGTCACAATCATGCATCTTGACTTTAAGGTTTTAGGAGGAAATGTGTAAAGCTGATGTTATGTTACTAATACAAACAGTTTTGGAAGAGGGTGCTCTACTTATAAATACTGTCTGCTGTTATAAAATCTTAAAATGACCCTCAGGCTCAGGCCTCACTGCAGCACTGATATCCAGGTGCTAAGTATTTCAGATACATCTCTGTTGCAAAGCACATATTCGCAATTGTGAGTTTGGGGTTCATGTGCAGTATGTGTGATCGAGAGTACCTGATCTCCATTCCAATATGATTTTAAAACTGACTTTCATCGCTGTGTTTTTTTCACATATTTAGTTTCTCAGTTGTGTATCCAGAATGTTCTTTTTCTTTTTTTTTCTGATTCTCTTACTTTCTTCCTCCTCATTACCACAGTCAGTTTGTATTGTGATTGAGTTAACCAAATACAATATATATCAAACACTTCCAATTACTTTATCATCAATCCATTCATAAAAATTAATAAATCTTTAGGGTTATAAGTGACCATTAGTTGGGGCGCTTGGGTGGCTCAGTTGGTTAAGCAACTGCCTTCGGCTCAGGTCATGATCCTGGAGACCCGGGATCGAGTCCCACATCGGGCTCCCTGCTCAGCGGGAGGCCTGCTTCTACCTCTCTCACTCCCCCTGCTTGTGTTCCCTCTCTGGCTGTGTTTCTCTCTGTCAAATAAATAAAATCTTTAAAAAAAAATAAAAAAAAAGTGACCATTAGTTAATTGACATCAGAGACAGTCCAAGTGTCATGTAGGTGTAATTTTGGCATTAACTATTTCCTGAAAATTTTTGTTTAAATAACAAGTAATAAAAAACATCAGAAATCTGTCTTCAAATTATTTGAAAGTTGAGAAACAATGAGATCTTTAGCATTTTTGTTATTTTTTGCTCCTTTTTAGTATCTCACATTTAATCTATTGTTTCTCATGGAATGCATGGAAACAAAAATGAATAGAAATATTTCCTAAGGATTTCTAGAAATTTCTTCTGGCTAGAATCATAACACACAAAAATATTCAAGGTAATTTACATAGGAAAAAAGAAAGCCTCAGTGGAGGTTGATATGTGATTGAAAAGAGGCAGAAAGACTATGAATAGATACAGCTGGGATTTTCCAAAGTTTTACAGCTCCAATGATGTTCAAAGAAAATACATGTAGTTACCTTAGATTCTCTTTAAAATTTTGTTTCTTATGCCCCATACTCAGAGATCCTGTTCCAGATCTCGTGCATCTCCCAAGCATCCGCACTTGCAAATGACACTCCTAAGTGACTTCAAAGACAAGCGGCTCAAGAATTCCATTTTATAATACTGACATATGCCTAAAATCAGTGAGACTGTACGGTGTTCAGAGCATATGCAAGAACCAAGTCATCCTCTAAATACAAGAAATGTTAGCAATATTAAAAGTTTTCCATATGTGAATTCAAATATTTAAAAGTAGAAAACAGTGCATTGATAGGTACACACCACGCTGTGGTTGCCCTGCAGGGGGCAGGATTAATGTCCCACTGGTTTGGATGTTAGTGATGAAACTGCCCAGGAACGGAGAAGCACAAAATGATTTCATACACTCACGAGTGAAGCTTTCTGAGGAGAGCAGGGCAGGGTCCCAAGGTGGTTTGCAAATGGTTTGAAAGACAGGGTGTAGCTGTGGCTTGGAGTTACTATGGTTAGTAAGTGGGCATGGAATGAGGGTTCCTGTCTCCTGGTCGGACTTACCTGCTTTGAGGTTCCTGCTGGGACCAAAGGAAGAAACGCATGGGCTTTGCTCTCACAGGTGGGGCAAGACTGGGAGAGGGAAGGGTGGAGCTTGAAAACTGTGAGCAGTCCAAACCTCAGAAGTAGAATAAAACTTTTTATTAAAATACCTGAAAAAAAAATACTCTGAAAATATAAAATCATTAAGACTTAGTTGGAAGTTCTGAGATATGATTTTACATGCCTGGGATCAGTAGGAATATCTATATTTCTATTTACCTTTATGTTAAAATAAATACAGGGTTAGCTAGCTGCCAATGAGGTATATAGTATTATATCAAACATTTTGCAAACCATAAATGTTTATTTGTAACATGAAAGCATTATTTGGAAAGTACTGTTCTATTCCAAACCCGTTTTAATTATATTTTGAGTTCTGTCAGTTTAAACAAATAAATTTAAAATAAGCATTCCACAGGCAAAAGTCCATGGATTTACCAAATCACACAACAAAACAGTCAAGTACTTATAACCAATTAGTATATATAATCTTGTAGTTCTTTCTATTAAAAAAAAAAATCAAAAGTACTCTCTGTAGTGGGGTTATTATAGTATGGAAATATGGTCCTGTAGCCAAATTCCTCCAGAAAGTGGATTCCACACAAGACTTTAGAAATTGACTTAATAATAAGAAGCCAAAAAATGACTTCCACTTACATTTATTTTTGTGTTATGAAGGTTTTAGGGTACCATCCAAAAAATGGGAGAAACTGTTGGCGTATAAACATCCAGCCTAGTACTAATGTTTAGCAAAACCAAAGATAAACCTCAGATAAATACACAGAAATTGCTCTTAAAAATGTTTTCTGGAGATTATAATTCTACATATGGGAAAAATCAAAGTGATTTCTTTTAAAGAATAAAGTAAGTTAAAACTGGCATCGAAAAAAGACTTACCACCTACCGATGAAAACAAGTTTTAACTGCAGGTGAGTAAGTAAACAAGCCTTAAAAAGCTTTCAGAGGAATAAAACAACAAGGAATAGAAATGGAAAAAAAATGTCCCCCAGGGAACAAAAAAGCCAATCATTTCTATAACTCTGCAGGGTTGGCTTATGACTGTGTCTATGAATACAACATCCAGGGAAAAGTTAGGCTTTCTCATTTCATTTTACAGGTAAGGGGAATGTTTGTATGACTGTTCCCACCAATGTTGTTTTTTGGGGGTGGGAGGTGGCAGTCTTTTTCTTTTCTTTTTTCCCATCCCTCCCTTCCTTCCTTCCTTTTTTCCTTCTTTCTTTCCTTCCCTCCTTCCTCCTCTTTGTCTCTTTCTTTCTCTCTTTCTTTTTTTTCGCTTTCTTTCTTTCTTTCTTTCTTTCTTTCTTTCTTTCTTTCTTTCTTTCTTTCAGATGGTTATGGAATACTCTTTTCTTTTTAAAGGAAAATACTGGGTGTCAATGTTATTTTATACAAAATTTTTGATGGCACATAAAACCACCAAATATGCAATAAAGTATCAATATTTGAGTCTCATTTTGGAAAGACTAAATTTATTTATTGAGCTATAGAAAGACCCTTTATCTTATGAGTTATTAAAAAGTTCTATTTCAGCATGATATAAGAATAAGTTCAATGAACCAGTAAATTAGAGCTTTAAACAAACTGAAATAGAATAGCAAAAGAAATCTCTATATGATACCACAGAAAAATGAAGAGCTTTGAAATCACAGAGAGCTAAGTTCAAAATTTAGTTTGAAACTTAACCACTACATGACCTTATAAAAGGTGCTTAATATGTCTGGATCATCAGCTTCTTCATATACAAAATTTGCAAAATGTCATGATTGACATTTTAATATATATGAACTACAAGGTCCGGGAATAGTATCGGCCATGTGGTACATTCTCAAACATTAGTATATATTATGTAATAATTACAGAATGAGGAATTAGTCAGCAATTCCTAAGCTCTTGCTGAATTCTTTTCCCTTGAGGTTTAAGAAAAAGCAAAGTTTTGGGATGTCTGGGTGGCTCAGTCAGTTAAGCATCTGCCTTGGTTCAGGTCATGGTCCCAGGGTACTGGGATGGAGTCCTGTATCCAATTCCTTGCTCAGCAGGGAGCCTGCATTTCCCTTTCCTATGCTCTCTCTCTCTCTCTCTGACAAATAAATAAACAAAATCTTTAAAAAGAAAAATAAAAGTTCTTTTGATGTCAAAATAAGATTGAATACAAGTATATAGAAACAGAACACTCAGAAGACCATATGAAGGAATGTCATCATAGAGACATTTATGCACACTCTGCACCATTTGTATATGGAAGACACCTTTGTTAATGTCCTTTTGGAAATTCAAAATGATTGTTAGCTATCAGAAGATCTGAGAAATCTTGTTATAAGAATATATCTGGTGGGGCGACTGGGTGGCTCAGTCATTAAGCATCTGCCTTGGGCTCAGATGGAGTTCTGGGATAGAGCTCCCTGCTGTGGGGGATGGGGGTGGGGGGAGCCTGTTTCTCCTTCTCTCCCTCCCCCTGCATGTGCTCCCTATCTAGCTGTGTTTCTCTCTGTCAAATACATTTTAAAAATCTTAAAAAAAAGAATTTATCTGGAGTTACATTAAAAATCCTTTGACCAATCTTGAAAAAAAAAATATCTAGAAAAAAAGTAACATGGGTTCCCACACACTTGACGTTATAATGTGTGTGTGTGTGTGTGTGTGTGCGCACGCGCATGTGTGTGTGTGTGTGTATTATGCACAGCTATATCTTACAGAACTGGTTTTCCTTACACCAACTTTTGGAAGAAATTTAAATATTCACATAATTATCAGGTGCATTGAAGAGATTAGGTTATATTAATCCTTTTCATAAGATTTTATTTATTCATTTGATGGAGAGAGAGCAAGCACAAGGAGGGGGAGTGGTTGGCAGAGAGAGAGGGAGAAGCCAGGGAACCTGATGAGATGCTGGATCCAAGGACCCTACGATCATGACCAGAGCCTAATGAGGCAGACTCTTAACTGACTGAACCACCCAGGCATCCCTGTATGACCCTTTATGTAAAAATGGACTATGGATATCTTATTCAGCTTGGGATACTATAATGAAAATATCATGAACTGGGTGGCTTAAAAACAGAAATTTATTTCTTGTAGTCCTGGGAGCTAAAAGTCTGAGATCAGGTCATAAAAGGGTTCTGGTGAAGGACCTTCTTTGGTTTGCCGATAGCTCCCTCCCTGCTGTATCTTACTCTTTGGTCTCTTCTTACATAGTGAGTAATCCCGTTGTGAGGACTCTACCCTCATGACCTCATCTAAACCAAGTTACCTCTCAGAGCCCACTGCCCCAACCAAATACCATCAATGGAGGGTTTGAGTTTCAACAAATGAACTGTGGGAGATATAAACATTCAGTCCATAGTGACAAGGTGTCAAATTATTGAATGCTATACATAGTTCACCTAATTTTTAAGTGCCTCTATTTGTTCATAAGTAAATGAAAGTAAGATTTTTTAAAAAGATTTATTTATTTATTTGAGGAAGAGAGAGAGAGCACAGTGAAGCAAAGGAGAGAGCAGACTCCTTAATGAGTGTGGAACCTGATGTCAAAATGAGGAACCAGATGTCAATGTCATGAGCCTCGATCTCATGACCCTGAGATCACGAGCTGAGCCAGACCAAGAGTCAGCCACTTAACTGACTGCACCGCCCAGGTGCCCCTGAAAATAACATTTTTTAATGGCCACTGTGAAGTTTGGAGGTATGATTCATAAAACATCTTTGTGACCATAGAAAATATTAGTGAATAATAATGATAATTATTTTTATAGTGCTATAATTAAATACATTATTCTTTTAAGTTATTTTGGAGTCTCTATAATGTGTTCTTTTCAAAGATTTATTTTTAAAGTCTTATTCTTATGTTAACTTCTTTGCTTCTATTCACAGAATGATATGATCAGTCTTTCTCCAATAGGTTACTTTAGATTATAAATATCCTTTATCTCCCATTCTAAAACATACATTCTTCTTTTTTTTTAAGATTTTATTTATTTATTTGACAGACAGAGATCACAAGTAGGCAGAGAAGCAGGCAGAGAGAGAGGAGGAAGCAAGCTCCCCACTGAGCAGAGAGCCTGACTCGGGCCTCAAACCCAGGACCCTGAGATCAGGACCTGAGCTGAAGGCAGAGGCTTTAACCCACTAAGCCACCCAGGCACCCACATTCTTCTTTTTCCATATTATTTGTCAGCTACTATTCACTTCTCTACTTTCTTTCACAGCCAAAATCCCTAAAAGATGTGCCTGTTCTGTCTCACTTTCGATTTGCTCCTGACTCTACTGCTTTTCAGTTTTGACCCATTCCCCTCCTCCAGAAAATGTATGTATGTATGTATGTGTGTGTTTTGTATAAACATACCAATGAGCTAAATTTTCTGAAGCAAAGTAATTTATCCTCTCTCATTACCCACCATCACAGAGACTTTGACCCAGTTCTTCGTTTCTGGGAATAGTTTCTTTAATTAGCTTACAATTCTCTTTCATGATATTTTCCCTACATTTTTTTTAATGGTCACTTCTCCTTTGCTAAACATCTAAGCGATGGATTACCTCAGGATTCAATCATAGACTTTTTTTCAGTCTACTTTCTCTTCCATATGATCTTATTCAAGTTCATAGCTTTAAAACTCATCTATATGCTGTTGGCTTATCAATGTACATTTATGACCTAAACTCTCATCTGATATTCAAACTTATACTTCCAACTGCCTTTTTCATGGCTTCCTTTGAAAACCTACAAGGCATTCCAAAACTCATGGGACCAAAATGGAACTTTTTGAATCTACCATACTATCATATCACCATCAATATTTTGAAGACATACAACCTCTCCAAATCTACCAACCAATTATCAGCATCCTCCCACGGAACTGTTTAACTTGAAACTGGGTTTTTCCTCTGTTAACTACCTCAATCTCAATCACCTCTACCCAATATTTTCCATCAGAAAGTTTTATAATTTCTATCTTTTAAAAATATTTTTTGTATACCTATATGTTTCTTTATTTGTGCTGCCTTCATGTCATTTGGAGTTTCTTTATATGCCCAAAGACTACCAAAATTCCATGGATATAACCATAATTACATATAATTTTCTTTAAAGTATTTCATAATTTATTTATACATTTAAAAAATATAATTCTGAGAAGTAAACTATTAGTTTGAGCAGACTACCACTGGGATTCTAACTCATCCTGAATGTTCAGATTCTTTTGGCCTATAATTCATTCTAATAGACTTTTTGCATAAGATGACTGTAGTTAATTTTGTTGTTTTTTTTCTTTTTTTGCTTCTCTTTTGTTACGTTGTTGTTATTATAAACTGTTTGTTCATGTTTCTGCACACTTCTGGTGGTTTTCAGCTGGCAGTTGCATAGTATACAGATAGATGCTAAGATTGAAGGAAATTCCTATTTTATTTAAATTAAGATACAGGGATATATTTAATGTGAAATTGAAGCAAAGAGCAGAAGGGGATCTAATATATCATATCAGTACTTCTCTTACACCTATGGTCCCTAATTTTGGGAGGAATATGTGTCACAGATTTACCACTAATACTATTTACATGAGACAGTCTTCTGTACTATGAAAGAGATTCAACATATTCTGTGCCCTAGGATTTTTGTACTAAGAATTACATCTCTTTTCAAGAATCACTCAACTCAATTTCTGTTTCTTGTATGCTCTTAAACTCAGGTCTATAAGATCATTTTTAGGGTAAAAAGCAGTCACAGACAGAAGTCTGTGAACTAGAAGCTAGACTGTCACAGGGAACTGCATGTTCATTTTTTTTTTTTTTAATTATTTCAGGGGTACCCGGGTGGCTCAGACGTTAAGTGTCTGCCTTCGGCTTGGATCATGATCTGAGTCCTGGGATCGAGCTCAGCATGGGGCTACCTGCTCAGCAAGGAGCCAGCCTCTTCCTCTCCCTCTGTCCTTTCCCTCAGCTCATGTTCTTCTCTTTCTCTCAAATACATAAATAAATAAAATCCTTAAAAATAAATAAGCTCAGTGACTCATCAGTTACATACAACACCCAGTGCTCATTATATCAGGTGCCCCCCTAATGCCCATCACCCTGTTATCCTATACCCACACCACTTCCTGTCCAGCAACCCTCAGTTAGTTTCCTGGAGTTTAAGATCTCTTACGGTTTGTCTCCTCTGATTTTATCTTATTTTTCCCTCCCTTCCCCTACAATCCTGTTTTGTTTCTTAAATTCCACATATGACTGAGATCATATTTGCATATTCACTTCCTGAGGAGTAAACTCATGGACGCAGGCATGCAGGTAAATTTATTTCCCAAAACACAGTTACCATAGTAACTAAATTTATAGTGTGTGTGTGTGTGTGTGTGTGTGTGTGTGTGTGTGTGTATGTGGTGTATGTGTGTTGCAAAAACTACTTTTTTAAAGCTGCATTAAAACTTCCAGGTCTGATACAAGCAGTAGATATTTAAGGTTAATAAGTTTAAAATCCGAAATATTCTTCAAAACCTCTGTGTGTTAATCCTTGTCCCCCAGAGCGCCACAGTTATTCCACTGATTAGATATTAGAAGAAGTGAAATAAAAGATGAATCTAATGGCAATGGTTTACAGCTAGTTATTATTATATAAAGTTATATTTGGAATACTTAACTGAAATGATCTGTATCTAAAAGAACAGGTATTACTTCCTCAATTTTCAATCACAATGAACCTTAGGGTATTTTCAATAAAATGAACACATATTTGGTCAAATTTTTATTTATTTTCTCCATCCAAGAATAGGAAGTATGGGTTTAGCATTGGAGGGAACACCATACAATATCTTGGTATGCCTTCTTTTACCGCTGTGAATAAGTCACAATTTTTGTTCATTATAATTGGTATTCTATAAATCAATGAATTGTAGGCTTTCAAATGCCATATAAAAGATTAAGCCTCCTGTTACCATTATAACACTTGAATAAGGAATTAACAGCATCTGAATATATTAATTATAATATAAACTTTATATTTCTGTTCCAATTGCTCAGCTCAAGCTTAATTTTTGGCTGAGTGATGGGTTTCTTTTATTGCAAATATTTCCAAGTTTAAATGAAATATTTTAAATCCAATAAAAATATCTCCCAAGAAATATTGCTTACATTAAAATGAAAAGGTATGCTAATAAGAGAACCCAATATTTTGTATGCCAAGTGTTCTTATATCTTCTGTATACCAATATATCTATACTCATGCAAAGCATCAGTGATATTGGCCATTCTGTACTTAGATCAAACTAAGTTGGCTTGACTTGAAGCCCTTCGATGTCACTCTTATCAAAAGCCCTGATTATTTTTAGAACAGGAATCATTCCAGCTAAGGATGGTTTTAGGACTACAGATTTTGGGTCCTGATATTAATGAGGCAGATCATTAGTTGGTAGAAGCTTCCTTCCAGATGGTAGGTGATAATAGTGCATTTAGGGAGATGTGCTGAGTTGAGAGAAAAGTTTGCTTGACTATTGGCCAAGTCTTTTCTTTTATCAGAGAAGATATTTTCGTATTCTGAATTCAGATTTGGTATCGATTATAAGAGCAAACCCTAAAGAAAGTAGGAGTCCTTATCATGTATACAAGTTCTTGCCTTCATTTTATTTTTCTTCTTTTTAACACTATCTTTCCTTGGATAATTTTATCCCTGAATCAGAACCTTGTCAACAGCTGCATGTTATATAAAAGTATCTATGTCATACTCTATGTAACATTATTTTTTTTTTAAAGATTTTATTTACTTGACAGCGAGAAACACAGTTAGAGAGGGATCACAAGCAGGGGGGAGTGAGAAAGGGAGAAGCAGGCTTCCCGCCAAGCAGGGAGCCTGATGCAGGGCTCCATCCCAGGTCTCCGGGATCATGACCTGAGCCGAAGGCAGTCGCTTAACCAACTGAGCCACCCAGGCGCCCCTCTATGTAACATTAATTTCTGCCAATGATGACATTTCTTAAAATGGATATCTTGATTTTAGGGGGAGGATGATCTGAAACTTTGCTTCCATGGCTCTAACCCTCTACTTGTCCCTTCTATCAGTTTTTGCATGTGCAGTGGTCGATTTGCTTTCCAACACAGTGTTGATCATTTTATGCCTGAAGCAAAACTCTCTCTAGGATTAGCTTTTTTAGGATGAATAGGTCAAGCTGAGTATGAAAATGAGAACAATGAAATTCCTTATCATCAGTGGCACAGAAGGCCACAAATCCTTCTAAAAAATAGGTGCTTAGGGATACTATGGGAGCATCTTGCACAGCCTTAAAATAGTGCTTTTTAATGCATGGCAAACAGTGAAATTCAAACAGGAACCTTATGTGTTATATACTACAGTGTGTGGATTTTAAATTAAATTATTCATTTAACCTCAGTTTCAGTCATTCCTAGGAAAAAGGAGATCCAAATCAATGAAATGTCAGGTATTTTCTGGTTTCAATTTTATAGAAAATCAAGAAAAAATAAATTATGAGGAGTAATTTTAATTCAATTAAAATTAAAATTAATGAAATTTAATTTTAATTTTACCAAAACAAATATCTAAATTATGAATATAATCATTGCTGGGTTGTTTGTGATAAATTCTTTTGAAACATTTCTTATATTGATAAGCTCATCCATTTCTGTTTATCTTATTAGATTTTAACTGCAGATGAATGGGAACTTTTACAATAATATGTGCAAATATGTATATACAGACCTATCTAAACAAATATTACATACCTGTCAATGTAAAATCTGTCTAACGGAGAAGCATTCCAATAAATATTTAATAGTATTGTATTCTTATATTTTAAAAGACTGTATTTATTTATTTGACAGAGAGACATACAGCTAGAGAGGGAACACAAGCAGGGGGAGTCAGAGAGGGAGAAACAGGCTTCCCGCTGAGCAGGGAGCCCGATGTGGGGCTCGATCCTGGGTCTCCAGGATCATGACCTGAGCCGAAGGCAGTTGCTTAACCAACTGAGCCACCCAGGCGCCCCTATTCTTATATTTTATACTTAAGAGAGTTATATGGTTCAGCTAAACAAAATACAAGATATACACATTGTTTTAAATTATCTTGAATTAGACTCACATGTACATTGACTATGTTTCTTTTTTTTTTCTTTTTTAGATTTTATTTATTTATTTGACAGAGAGAAACACCGTTAGAGAAGGAACACAAGCAGGGGGAGAGAGAGAGGAACACCAAGCAGGGAGCCCCGTGTGAGACTGGATCCCAGGACTCTGGAATCATGACCTGAGCCCAAGGCAGATGCTTAATGACTAGCCACTCAGGCACCCCAATTAACTATGATAAGAAAATGCTCTTTTAAAAATAATGTTCTAAATTACCAGCATTTTTCTAGAATAATTGCTTGAAGAAAAGAGTATCTGTGGATATATTCACAATTTGTGTCATTTGATTATTTTTCTTTTGCTAATTGTAAGTATAAGCAATTTTTGTAAAATTATTTCGGGTAAATTATCAGCTTAAATAATCTAGGCACTATGTTTAAATAAACAGACACTTTTAAGGTCTATTTAAAGAATGCATGTGCTGTAATACCAACTCTCAAGTCGTTTGCAACCGTTCTGAAGAAAAAAATAGCATTACAATAATTAAAGAAAAATATAAGATTATATAATCCATGACTAGCGAGAGAGGATGTTAGGGAAATCCTGAACTGGAAATATAACAACCTGGGGCTAATTTTAAACTGTGACAAGTTAGATGGTTAATCACAACCACCTTGGAAGGGAAGAGTGAATGGAAGGACATCCACCTCACCGGGAGAAAAGTACGTACATTCTAGAGTAAGTGCTAAGCTTTAAGAGCATGATATAATGACAAGCCTTGAATTTTAAGACGAGAAGCTTGGACTACACCTGACATTGCATAAAAAGCCATGAGGCAGACTGAAGCATGCAACTGGCATCCTGAAATCTGCCTTTATGATTTGCAGTTCAGCGTGAGCTGGAAGGTGGAGATAAGAAAAAGTGTCCATCAGGAGGTCATTATATCACCCAAGAATGAAGTGATGCAAGCTTAGAGTGTTTACAGTAAGAAGCAAAGGACAGGGCAAATTCAGCAGGCACTTCAAAGAAAAATTCAGAAAATTTGGAAATGATTAAGGTTATTGAAAATCATGGTGTATATGAACCTCTATGTGCATATCTAATCGGGCTCTAGCCAATTCTACAGTTTATCACTGCCTTTCATTACACAATATTCATATCTTGCCATTATTTTCAGAATTATTTTCATATTTGGAAAAAAATCCTTAAAAAGGGTGTCTTTCTTTTAGCATCATTTTCTGCCTGGAAATCTGCTATTGAGGCCAAACTGAGATATGAAAGAACATTGAAGTAAGACCTATGTGAGTTTAACATGAGCCCAGAAATTACAAAATGAGATTCCTTGTGTGTCTAATCTATTCAAACTTCCCATGTTGCTAGAAAATTCTTCAGCACAAAATAGGTACTCAATGAATACTGATTGAATGGTTAACTATATGAATGAATGTTTAATATTTTAAGCCTGAGTTTCCTCATCCATTAACTTATAGTGCTAGTAACTATATTTTAAAAGGTGAGATAATTATCAATCTAATAAATACTTTACAAGTATTAGTTTTACTACTAGATAAAAATGCAAAGTTTCAATTATTTTATTGTTTAAATATTTGGCTGAATAGTTTAAACATTTTTTTCATAAATGATATCTGTGTATATGTTTGCATTTTGGGACAGCTAGTGTTTCATTGTCATATTTTACAAATAAGACACTGAGACACAGAGAATTTAAATGATCGGCCCAGTGTAACATGGCTTGCTAATGACAAGTCTATGGTGAATCTCTGTGCCTACAATTTCTAATCTACGGCTCATTGATTACCGTTACACAGCATTTTACTAAACATGTGTTTTGATGTTTATGCCATGCATTCTGGTAGTGCTAGAGCATGAATTCATTAGCAAAGGGAGATGTCACAAATCTGATAATGTCCATGAAAAAGGATTCAAACTATATGAATAAAGGAACCATTAAAGAGTTTTCAATCTGGATATTTGACTTAATTAGATTATGTTTGTGATACTTCGGTCTGCAATTTATGTGAATAAATGATAGATGGTAAGTAAGACTAGAGCCTACATGTCCAGTTAGCATCTAGAGCAGAGGTCTGCCTGAGGGATAATACTAGTGGAAGGAGAGAGGGAAGGAAGGAATGGGAATGAGGAGAGACAGTCAACAAGGCTCAGCTGCATGTGTAATATTTTATTTTGGTTTACTCTGATAAAACTGTGGGAAAATATGAGGCTTTGACATTAGATTTGTTATCATTCGATACAGAGGGTTTGTTATTTTATGTTCTGTATAGGTCTAAAATATGGATATAATTCACAATGAAATATAGAGATGATATGTTTTTGAGTGCAGGCTGTGATAGTGGGCATGTAGAGAGAGGAATGATTCTTTAATTGTTTAGAATCTCAATAAGGAAGTAAGGTGGAAAAATAATTAAGGATAATTCCTAGGTTTATCAAATGGGTTTATAGGAACATGATAATAAACAAAAATGAAGCAAAAATAATAAGGAAATGAGGTTTAGAGGGTGATAGCATAATTACATATAAGAAAAATACATATTTTATAAATGGAGGACTTAGAGAATACACGAAGATCTTGTATCTTGGACAAAGTTGGAGCAGGTAGCAATATACAGGCAAAGTGGCATTGCACTCCTTAATAAGGAAGAAAGAAGGTAGAAAGGAGTATGATTATGAAGACATCTCTCCCTGACATCATAAACCTCAAGACAGCAAGAACCTCTCAAAATATCTCATCACTTTCATTTTACTCATTCTTTCTTGCTAATTAGATTTTGTGCTTAGAAATAGTTTCCTATTGTTTCTCACTTGAATATATATTTTGGAAGATTAAATTATCATCCCAAACTTGTCATATCCTCTACTTTTAACCTAATGTAATAGCTTGCAGATTTCTAAGTAGCTGAAATATGTCATTTTAGTCTACCTTCCACTCAGTTTTATAATTTTCATCATTCTAATACAATGACATGAGTTAAAAAAAGAATAGATTAAGGCTAAAAGAAAGTAGATATTATGAAGCTGTTTAATTGTTTTATAAAGATAAGCATTGTTGAGACCTGCTGTTTTAGAGTCTAATCAGCAAAAGAAAACCCAAACCAGATATTTTAATAGACGCAGGAAAGAAAAATGCATTCCTTTTATAGCCAACTATTGGGAGCTGGCCATATATGTCCCCAATGAACATAAACAATTTCACAGAACACTGATACAAAATGACTGTAATTGAGAAAGACCAAAACAAGACCATTCTGCAATCATGTCTGAGCACGGACAAAACAGGAATACTGTGCAACAACAAAAGGACCGCCATACCTCTCTTGCAGCAAACAAGGGTGGCTGCTGCTTTTCCACCAGTTAATAGCTGCACGCTTGCTCTTTTCTGTGCACATACTAAATGGAAGACATTAAGGTATGCAATAACAGACTTAACACCATTTTTCAATTGCACACATTTCAGAGTAGAGAAAACCCACTTCCTTGTATTCTTCTCCAAATCAGCGAACACAAATTCAAATCTATTAATGAATCCACACGGATTCATTATG
Organism: Spilogale gracilis; assembly: GCA_004023965.1. Taxonomy (NCBI): domain Eukaryota; kingdom Metazoa; phylum Chordata; class Mammalia; order Carnivora; family Mephitidae; genus Spilogale; species Spilogale gracilis. The sequence continues at coordinate 75,778 of PITA01007572.1, read as the reverse complement.
AACCTGTCTTTCTGAGATGCCCAGTCTTCCCTTGTGTGTTCTCCCTGGCTGTAGCAAGTAAACCCAAACCCTGACTAAAAAAATAATAAAGTAATCCAACTTTGAGCAACAAAAAGCTGCCATACCCTGTTAGTTACAAGGTCACTGAGGAATGTAAATGGACTAATGCACAAAATAAGTGGCTAAGCAAAGGAATACTTAGCAGTTACTTGCTTGTATGGTTGAAAACATATAGGGCTGATGATGTTGCTTAGATCACGTAAAGCTACAAATATTTGTTTTTCCAGGACACAGGTAGATCTAAGGAATGTAACTAAAATATATCAAGTAGTTTCCATTTCTGTATTGTCTTCTAAAACAAAATCTACTTTTTAATTTTTTGTATTTTACCATTTAAACTTCAAAGAGAGGAACAAGGGTACCTAAAAGAGAGAGCAGGAGGGTTTCCTTTACAATCTCTAATAATATGGTTCCATTTAATCAATGTAGGCCTTTAAAAGGACACTGAGAGGCATTTGGGTGGTTCAGTCAGTTAAGCTTCCAATTCTTGATTTCAGCTCAGGTCATGCAATCAGCGTTCTGAGATCCAGCCCTTATGTCGGGATCCATGCTGAGTGCAGAAACTAAAATTCTCTCACTCTCTCTCCCTCTGCTTCTCCCCATCTCTCTTCCTCTCTAAAACAAACAAACAAACAAACAAATTAAATTAAAATACCCTGATAATTTATGCTCAATATCAGAGCCTAAGAAACAGCTTACATCTTGATCTATGATTTACTATTTGTTTTTGGGGGTGATGTAAGAGGTCCTTGGAGGGAGCTTCTTATGTCTTTAACACAATTTTTCTCAACACTAGCTGGTTGTAAGAATTTTAAAAATAAAATGGTCAGGGCTCCACTGGAGACTAAATGAATTACAATCTCAGGGGCTGCAATCTGGGCATTGTTCTTTTTTAAGAGTTACCCTGGGAGGGAAAGTTGATAATCACGGAGGACACAATGGGCTTGACTCACATTAATCAGCAGAACTGTTACCTTCCTTGAAGAAGATCAGAAAAATACCAGTCAGATAAATTTCTACTCACCCCTTCATGGGGCCACTTCATAATCTGTACCAATGCTATACAACTATCTGAAACCAATGAGATAAGGAGTTAAATCTCCCAAAGTTTTTAAGAATAAATGCTGGCTGCCACCCCTCAAAGCTCTGAAATATTCAAAAAATGAATTACATTTACCCCAAATTATGCCAAATTCAAAGCCAAAATTATTCTTACTATGTCTATTTTATGTTTCAAGTTTTGCTTACTCTAGTTTGTTGCTCATTCAAGTTTACTAACACAGAATAACATTTAGTAAATGAAGAATGGATAAATACCAATAATACAAAATGCACTAGATTTTATTCTACTTTAAAAATAAATAATCAGGGGTGCCTATGTGGCTCAGTGTTAAGCCTCTGCCTTCAACTCAGGTCATGATTCCGGAGTCCTGGGATGGGTTCCTCATCCGGCTCCCTGCCTGGCTGGAACCCTGCTTCTCTCTCTCAAATAAAATAAAATCTTTTTTTTCTTTTTAAGATTTTTTATTTGACAGAGAGAAACACAGCCAGAGAGGGAACACAAGCAGGGGGAGTGAGAGAGGGAGAAGCAGGCTTCCCACCGAGGAGGGAGCCCGATGTGGGGCTTGATCCCATGTCTCCAGGATCATGACCTGAACCAAAGGCAGTTGCCTAAACAACTGAGCCACTCAGGTGCCCCTAAAATCTTTAAAAATAAAAATAAATAAATAAGTAAATAAGTAAATGAAAATAATCATTTAAAACTCTACAGATGTCCACAAAAATGGCAGAGTAAGGACCTCCAAAAATACTTTTCATAAAAGCAATAATAATAATTTGGCCAAAAATATTAGGATCCATTTTTCATGTCTCTGGTAATTAACCAAAGGCTTACAAGTAAGGACCCAGAAAGGGTTTACTCAAGAAAAATGATTAAACCTTGGTAGCAATGCAAGCTTCGTGGTGTTTTGACATGCCTCATAACTATTTCCCCCTCCAGTTCTGTGGTAATGTTGAAAACCAGCAGCCTGTAATTACACTGAACACCCAATAGCCTAACACCACCAGAGAGGGTAGAACAGGGTGGGAACTCCTTCAGAGCTTAATTCCCAGAAAAATGTTATTATCTGACTAGTCCAGTGGTTTCCTGAAGGACTCTAGCTTGAAAGACAGTCTTGAGCAACTGATTCAACATCACCTAGTGTGGAAAACCTTATCCAAAAACTACATATGAAGAAATAAATAGTGCCAGTAAAGGTAAAACATAGATACATATAAAAGACAATATAAATAATTTTTTTCTATTGTAATTCTTTTTTCTCTTATCAGATTTGAAAGAAAATAGATAATCTTAAAATTTAAATTCTCTGTTGATAGCAAACAATTAACAAGATTAATCTGCATAACAATAGAACAAAGGATGAAGAATGGAATCCAGCTAGCTATATATCAAAGTTTTATATACAACTGATATTAAATTGGTATTGATCCAAACTAGATTGCTATAAATTAAGATGGTAATTTTAATCTCCAGAAAAAACACTAAGAATATAACTAAAACAATATACTAAAAAATGACAAAGGGATTAAAATGAGACACTATGGTTCTTATATAGTTTCATGGGCTTCCTTATGTCCATTAGTGAAGTTATTCTCAGTAATACGAGATCCTGATAATTCCATGTAGAAACTTGTGGATTAAAAATGTACTAGAGGATCAATACAATTCATTAGCTATTTCTAGAAAGAAGTTTACCTGATAAATTTTAGTCCCCCAGCCATTACTTACTGACAAACTCATGTCAGGACCAACCACCAACCAGCTTTGAAATAAGAGACAGAAACCATAGGAGACATTACCCAAACTTGAATTGATTCTGTAATTCTTTCTCATGACACGTCAGACCTTTACTACTGTGACCCAATAGGCTTGATGTTGACCCAGGATAATCTCTAATTTCCACATTGATGGTAAAAAACAAGGTGGTGGGAGTCATGTGATAATCTTGAGTTTTTCTTAGTGACTTACAAGCATTGTTCTCATTTTTCAGATAAGTGATGATTACTGATGCATGGGTAGTCAAACTGTGAATTGTTTGCTATAGTTGGCTCTTTCTTTGGTCACCTGCAGCTCTTCAAGCCTTATAATTTGCACTGACAGCAGGCGTGGGATCTTTTGTTGATTACAAAATCTGGGGTTACTCCCATTAGCATAGGTATGGTAATTGGTAGGTATTATCAGTGACTTATTATTATACATGTGTGCTGAATGACACATGAATGACCTATCTATTGCCTTTCTTCACTTTCTAAGTATTACTGGAGTTTGAATTTATTAGCTGATTTCAACTGTAGAAGTGAAGCTAATAATCACAGAAAACATAAAACTCAGCATTTGCCCTGAAGATGATTTTTTTCTTTTACAGAAACAGAATTTTGGAAGTAAAAAGAAAAATGAAGAAGTTAATGATCTTGTGGGTTGGAGGAAACATAAGTAGAAAAGATGGCACTGTATCTTAAGTTCTCTGGGGTGCAATTAAGTTTCTTTTACTTCTAGCTAACCAGGATAGATAATAAAAGCACCACAAGAATAGTTACCAAATATATGAATTATAAAATCTTCTGCTGTTCCCATTATCTGAAAAATATCACTGCATAGTAGGAATATGAAAAAGATCAACTACCACAAAGAGAAAACGTATAGCATTGCTTTTAAGGTTTTTCCCATTGATTTCAATAAAAATGAACTGAATCCCTACTAGATGCCTAACTGTAATAGGCATTGGAGAATGTAATTAAAGCATTGGCTCTATCTGTCATCATTCAGGTGGCTTACAGATCAGTGGGGAAAATGAATCCATAATAAGATAAGTGCACTGTAGATCTATCTTGCACAGAACAAACCAAACTTCCATTTGGTTTCCAGATATCACTTAGAAAGTCTGGTGCATTAATTTTTATGTTGGTATCTTATCCTTGCTTATACCTTCAGGTATCCCCGAAACCACAATTATTCCAACCTATTCATAAATCTAGCATAACATAATTTTATCTTGCTAGTACACTTATCACTTATAATTTCTAAATATATTTCCTTCATTTGTGTTCATTATTCTTGCTCCACATCCTGCTCTGTCTTGCTCCATTTTCTGGTTCTAATTTTCAAAAAATGTCTCTATTGAATATTTATTTCTTGCTCATATTGAGTGATACATATTTCCTCTGATATATTTCCTCTTGTCATTTCTTAATTATTATTTTCAATAGTTTTATTATCCTCCATGCTATGCAAAATATAAAAGATATTAAAAGTATTAAGCTCACTACCATTATATTGCAGTATAATTATGACAAGTAGTAACAGACATTACTGAATTGAGTATTCATTTTACTTCCACAGATTCAAGTTAGATAGAGTGGAGTGGACGCTGTGTATTTGAGCATTTCAGTAGCTTCTTTGTTGTTCAGTATTCAATAAATCCAGCTATAAAACTATCCAAAAATTCTTTAGAAACTTTTCTCAGCTTGCTTTCTATTCTTAGTGATCTTGAAATCATTAAGGGAGATGAATGAAATGTTAGCTCATTCTATTTCTTTCCCAAAGGAAGAAGAAAATCTAATAAGGAGTTCTTAAATAAGCTCTATTAAAATTTCAGTACTAAAAAGCTTTTGAAAAATATTCTAAAGTATATTGTCAGAATTTTTGACAGAATGACATAATCGGGTTTAATAAGTTACTGTAGCTTATAGAGGTATATAGAAAATGAAACAAAGTTTTGATTGAGAAAACAAAAGCTATACAAATCTTCCTCAGTTTACAATGGTGTTATGTCCTAGCAAACCATTGTAAGTTGAAAATACTATAAGTTGAAAATCCCTTCATATACTAGTGTACTAAACATTGTAACTTCACCTAGCTTACCTTAAATATGCTCCAAACAATCACATTTGCGTATAGTTGGACAAAATCATCTAACATAAAACCTATTTTATAATACAGTGCTGATTATCTCATATAACTTATTGAATATTCTAAAAAGCAAATGTGAAAAACAGAATGTTGTCTGGATACAGAATGGTTGTAAGTGTAGTTGGTCATTTACACTCATGGTCATAGGGCTGACTGGAAGCCATGGCCTGCTGTTGCTGCCCAGGGTCACGAGAGAACATTCTATCACATGACCCTCGCCCAGGAAAAGATCAAAATTCCAAAGTTGAGGTATAGTTTACACTGAAGGCATATTGCTTCTACACCATCATAGAGTTGAAAATTGTGAGTCAAACCATTATAAGTGAGGGATCATCTATATACTTCTTTGCTGGCTATTACTGATAGGTAATCCAATACTAAAATTAATTTTATGTAGTAAATATTTTCTTACATTTACAGAAATAATGTAGTATATAAATTTTAGATATTTTTCTTCTATCAAAGAAAAAGTGCACCTTACGTTTTTAAAATACAACCTGTGAGAGCTGTGAATATTTTTTTACTAACTACACCTCTTTATTTGAAATTTAAGATCTCTGCATTTTTATGTAAATAATGAGCATAACTTTCATAGACACAATTTTCTAAACATCTTTTATAAACTCGTGCATTTTTTCCTAATAGATGTCCATGGGCCAAACAATTATAATAATGACCATTTCCCTTTTCATGAAAAAAACTACAAGATTGTTTCTAGGTTCATAAGAAACTTGATTATTAAAATTTTATGTCAATATGTTGTGGGCATATTATCTGTACCAGACTTTTTTTGTAGAAATACAATTCTGACAAAGGTACATTAAGGAAATGATACCTAAATGTAATTTCTGAAAGTCATTTTCTAGCGATATGTATTAAGTGCTGGGAGGAAAGTGACTCAGATGTGTATTTTGAAAAATCACTTGTGCCATCTCTGATGCCTCTCTCTAAAATCATCAGGTATGCTTGAAATTAAATATTTTCTCAAATTCTTTAACATATTTTAAATATTTTAAGTAATGGCATTAAGCTTCAAAATACTTCATTAACATTTAAAATGTCCAATAACCTTCTACTTGAAAGTATCACATTTTGATTTTATTCTTATTACGTTTTTCTGTGGGAGACCAGGAATTCTGTAAATTTGAAGATTTCTTGTACATAGTAGTTATTTCTGAAACCAATGCTTCAAGTCACCAAAATATGAATATATTTTCCCTGTAATGCATATTTTTAATTTCATAAGTACATCTTATCTCTCTTACCACATTTTATATTGTTTTAAATTAAAATTATTTATGCTAGCAGCATAAATCATCAAAAATATAGCTATTCAACAAATAGTTGAAGAACTGGAATCATTCTTGATGAAGATATAGACAAATAGGAGCTTTGGCCAGTCTGACTAAAGAGGTTCATCTCCTACACAAGACGAGTCTGTCAAAACTTGAAGAAGTAACTGTTTTATCTAGTGTGTTAAAAAGAACACAAAGAATTAAGGCACATAAAGAGGGGACTATGAAAGACAAAGATGAATCTTCAGAAACTGATCTTAATGAAATAAAAAGAGGTGATTTACTGGCTAGAGAATACAAAATAACTATCATAAAGATGCTCATTAAGGACAATAATGCATAAACTGAAATAATTCAATGAAGAGATCAAAATATAATAAAGTAACAAACAGAAATTATAAAGCTGAATAAAATAATACAAATAGAGGGGACTAACAACAATCTAGATCAATTAGAAGGATGGATCAGTGAACTTGATCATAAGACAGTGGGATTCATCTAATGAAAAAGAGTAATGATAGCATATGCTACTTATGTACACTATCAAACAGACCCATATATGTATGATAGGTATTCAAATAGGAGACAAGAGAAAGGGCAGAAAGCCCTTTTAAAGAATGAATGGCTTAAAACTTCCCGAATCTGGGTAAAGGAATTGACATCCAGATCCATGAAGCCCAGAGGGTATCAAATAAGATGAATGCAAAAAGGGGGTGCCTGGGTGGCTCATTCCTTAGGCATCTGCCTTTGGCTCAGGTCATTATCCCAGAGTCCCAGGATCGAGCCCTGCCCAGGTCTCCCTGCTAGGCAGGAAGCCTGCTTCCTCCTCTCTGACCCCTGCTGCTTATGTTCCTTCTCTAACTTTGTTTCTCTCTGTCAAATAAATAAAAGCTTTAAAAGAAAAAAAAATGAATGCAAAAGGACCCACATTGAGCATAATATAACTAATTCTTAAAAGCTATAGACATAAAAAGACTCTTAAAAGCAGCAAGAGAAAAGCAACTTGGTACATACAAGGAAAATCAAAAAACAATGAACATGTTTCAGCAGAAATTCTATAGGCCAGAATAGAGTAAGATGATATATTCAGAATGCTGAAAGAAAGAAAAAAAGGGGATGAATGACAGGAACTTCCCACCAAGAATAATCAGTCTGGCCAAGTTATCCTTCAGAATTGAGAAAGAGAAAGAGTTTTCAACACACACAAAAACACACACAAAAACTGAGAGAATTCATCACTAGACTGGTCTTATATGAAATGAGAAAAGGAGTGAGTACTCTGAGCTGAAATGAAAGGCTGTTTATTAGTAACATGAAAACACATGAAGGCATACAACTCACTAGATAAATTGAGAATACTAGAATATTGTAATGATGGTGAATAAATCCATTATAATTTAGTATGAAGATTAAGGGACAAAAGAAGTTGAAATAACTATGACTACAGTGATTTATTAATAGATACACAATATGAGGTTGTAAATTATGACATCAAAATTATAAGATGAGGGAGAAGAATAATGTAGAACTTTTGTATACATTCAAAGTTAAGTTGCTATCAGCTAAAAATAGTCTAATACATATAAGACAGTTTATGTGAGCCTCATGATAACAACAAAAGAACAACATCTAATAGATACACAAAAGATGAAGGAAAGGAATCAAAGGATACTACCATAGGAAAATCATCAAATCATAAAGACAAAAAACAAGAAATGACAGATGAAACAAAGAACAAAACAGCCAAAAAAACAATAATTCTCAAAAGAGCAATAGTAAATAAGTCCATACCTACCAATAATTACTTTAGATATAAATGGCTTAAATCATCTATCAAAATATATAGAGGTGCTGAATAAGTTAAACACACACGCACACGCACACACACACACACACACACACCATTTGTATGAGGTACCTGAACGTCTCAGTTGGTTAAGTGTCTGACTTGATCTTAGCTAAGGTTGTGATTTCAGTGCTGTGAGTTTAAGGCACACACTGGGCTCCACATTGGGCATGAAACCTACTTAAAACAGCAACAACAACAACACACATTTAAAAAAATCCCTAATAGTTGATTTTAGATTTTATACTAAAGCAAAATGAAAAAGTGTGACCACTTTAAACTCAAAAGCTTCTGCACAACAAAACAAAACCCATCAACAAAACCAAAGGCAATCTGTGGAATGGGAGAAAATATTTGGAAACCATATATCTGATAAGGAGTTAATATCCAAAATATATAAATAACACACAACAGAATAGCAAAAAAAAACAAACAAAAAACAATATGATTTAAAAATAGGCAAAATGCAGAATACATATTTTTTCAAAGAAGACTTAGGTCAGCAGGTACACAGAAAGGTGCTTGACATCACTAATCATAGGAGAAATTCAAATTAAAACCACAATCAGGTATCACCTCACACCAATTAGGATGTCTATTATCAAAAGACAAGAGATGACAAATGCTGGTAAGGAGGACTGGAGAGAAGAAAACCCTGTGCACTGTTGGTGGGAATGTAAATCAGTATAGTCACAATGGAAAACAATATGGAGGTTCCAAAGAAAACTAAAAATAAAACTACCACATGATGTAGCAAACCCACTTCTGGGTATATGTTCAAAGGAAATGAAATCACCATCTCAAAGAAGTATCTGTACTTTCATGTTCCTTGCAGCATTAGTCCATAGCCAAGGCATAGAAACAACCCAAAGTCTGTTGACAAATAAATGGATAAAGAAATCGTGGTGTATAGATGTATCAAAATACAAATAAATGGATAAAGAAATTGTGGTGTATAGATGTATTCTTATAAAAGAAGGAATTCTTAGGTGCCTGGGCTGCTCAGTGGGTTAAAGCCTCTGCCTTCGGCTCAGGTCATGATCCCAGGGTCCTGGGATTGAATCCCACATTGGGCTCTCTGTTCAGCAGGAAGCCTGCTTCCTCCTCTCTCTCTGCCTGCCTCTCTGCCTACTTGTGATCCCTCTCTGTGTCAAAAAAATAAATAAAATCTTAAAAAAAAGAGAAGGAATTCTTGCCATTTGTGACAAGATGAAAGAAACTAAAGGACATTATGCTAAATGAAATAGCCAGACAAAGACAAAGACTGTATACTAACACTTATATGTAGAATCTGAGGGAAAAAAAAAAAAAGCTAAGTATGTGAGGTGATGAATGAGTTAATTAACTTGATGTTGAGAGTTTCTTTCATAATGCACATGTATTTCAAATCATCAGGTACAACTTAAATATCTTACAATTTTGTCAATTGTACCTCATAAAGCTAAAAAACATTTAAAAATATTATTTAGAAGATATAGCCTTTAGGGAATTCAAAACATTGTGTTAGCACTGGGTATTTTATTCCCAAATAAAAATAGAACATAAATTTTTAATTTGTATATTAGAATGCTACTAAAAGTAAATAAACAGACTTCATTTATTTTATTAAAAATATTTTCAAATTTATAAGAATGTTACCATTTTTTTCATTCAAAACAGATCATTAGCATGACTTACATTAAAAGCGGTCTTAAATTTGACAGAAGAGTGTCGATAATACAGGTATTTACTGCTGGTGTGGTTATCACCAAAGGGATGAGATACGAGAAAGTTATATTTGAGATGTGGTTTAATTTTTGTAAAACAAGTTAAAATCTGCCAATACTTTTTTCCATTCATGTCTTCAAATTAATAACATCAGTGAATGGATTTAGACAGCTCACTAACATTTGAATGTGATCACAATGCGGATTTGTGTGTAAAGTCCTACTTGTCACATGTGAATTGATACTCTCTGCAGCTCTGTCATTTTTTTATCTATAGTCTCAGGTCTACTTATTCTCTTGTTTATTCTTAACTTCTTCCTCTCTTACTCTCTGGCTAGTTTTCTGGACATAAGTTTCTTTCTCTGAAAATAAGGATGATACCTATTCTTCAGAGTTGTTTTGGATATTAGTTAACAAAGTGTTGAGAGTTGTAAACTGCACATAATAAACACTAAATAAGTGGAAGTAATGGGAGTTAGAGGAGAAAGACTAATAGTTTGAATCCATCAATTGGTTTGATCAATAGATTAACGATTGCTTTAATAATTTAGGCATCTAGTTGTTTAGGCTCTACAGTAGACACAAAAGCAGTAAAATGTACTAGTTCCACAATTATTTAAAATTTCAATTGTGTGAAACCCAGTGCTAGACTCTTTAGAAAATAGGAAGAAACATGTTTCTGTTATTAAGAATACTGCCTGCCCATAAGGAAGCAGGCAAGTATTAAGAATTCAGCCATAACACAATGAAAGCAATGAGTGACAAAGAGCATGGAGTTTTTTAAAAATACAGTAGATATCAGAGAAAGAAGAGAGCTGAGTATACAGCAAGAATTGGAAAAGACTTAACTAAGATTTAAAGAATGAGTGAAATCTAAGTGGGCGGAATGGAAAATGAAGTCATTTTGAAAGGAGGGTGCAGAAAAAGTTCAAAGATTTTGAGGTCAGCAAGAACTGGGTGTGCCTTCTGTCCCAGCCACTGAATAGCTGCAATGTCTAAAGAAGAAATTAAACCCGCTTCATTATAATGCCAGGTGCATAATAACACTATGTAACAGTATCAAATGGTGTTTGTACCACGGAGCAGCGATTTGGAAAAACAGAGAGCACAAAAGTATACACCTTGACCACTGCAGGAAATTGACTTATGATAATAGTTACATCTCTGAGTGCTAATGTGGCCCCCTCATTCAGCTTAGTGGTGTAGAAATCAAGGAATGCATGGTTCTTTACCTGCCCCTGTCTGGGTGAATTTGTCTTTCTGTGCATTTCAATTAACAATGAACACAAGGAGAGTTTTGGTGAGGATCTAAGGAAGCCCTGGGAGGATTCTGTGTTCTCTCATTTGTATCTTTATTAATAAATGTTTACATTGCTTGTGTTGTTGATGTGTTAGAAAACCCAGAAGAGGGCGCCTGGGTGGCTCAGTTGGTTAAGCCACCGCCTTCGGCTCAGGTCATGATCCCAGAGTCCCGGAATCGAGTCCCACATCGGGCTTTCTGCTCAACAGGAAGCCTGCTTCTCCCTCTCTCACTCCCCCTGCTTGTGTTCCCTCTGTGGCTGTGTTTCTGTCAAATAAATAAAATCTTTTTAAAAAAAAAAAAGAAAGAAAGAAAAGAAAACCCAGAAGAAGGCAATTTGAACTATGTTTGAGTAATCATTTTTTAAGAATTTTTTGTTTCAATTTTTTATTTAAATTCCAATTAGTTAACATATAGTGTAATATTAGTTTCAGGAGTAGACTTTAGAGACTTTTTTCTTTTCTTTTTTAATGATTTTATTTATTTGACAGAGAGAAACACAGCCAGAGAGGGAACACAAGCAGGGGGAATGAGAGAGGGAGAAGCAGGCTTCCCGCCGAGCAGGGAGCCCGATGTGGGACTCGATTCCGGGACTCTGGGATCATGACCTGAGCCGAAGGCAGTCACCCAACCAACTGAGCCACCCAGGCGCCCCATAGACTTTTTTCTTTTTTAAGAATCTTTAAGCCAGCCCTTTTGGGTCTGTTTTTGTTTGTTTTTTAGAGGGAGAGAGAGAGGATGGGTGGGAAGGGGCAGAGGGAGAGAAAGAGGAAGAATCTTAAGCAAACTCCATGCCCCTGGTAAGGAATCCTACACAGGGCTCAACCTCACAACACTAAGAACATGACCTGAGCTGAAATCAAGAGTTGGATGCTTAACTGACTGAGCCACACAGGCACTCCAGGTCTAGGTAATTATTATCATATCAGCAAAAGGCAAGGGAAGGCTCTTGTTTTATAGATACACACACACACACACACACACACACACACACACACACACACACTCCTGGCCACATAAACTGAGTCAGAATAACCAACAGCCTTAGAACACTGAGAGAGTGGGGAATTATTTTCTATATCCTAGATTAAGCGAAGAAGGACATATGTTGGCACCCTGTCAGGGAAAAAAAAGTATCAGTCTGAATTTTATCCACTACATGACCCCAAAGGTGGTGGGCATGGAGGTGCTAGATAAGTGATTCACCATGGTTGTCTCCTTTCCCCCAAACACACAGACTGTTTCAGACAGGGGCACAGCAGTGGCAGACTATGAAAGAGTCTGCAGGATGTGGGTAATAAAGTGCCCTAAAGGTATGGTTCTGGCCTTACCTATATTTGATTCAGCCTGAGGCTGGCTAAATGGTTTTCTTCCTCAGCCTGCCATTCGGTCTGTGTTGCTGGCTTCCTGGTCACCCAGTTCCCAGGGCTAATTGCGAGGGAAAGCAACCGAACCAGTGAGGAGCCTAATCATATCCCATGAAGTGAACACGAGCATGGCTACATAGTGGAGTGAGTGACTGCAGCTGCCCTTGTTACAGAGCCTAGACTGGATCCTAGCCAAAAATCCAAGAGGCTTGGAGGCCTTGGAGGATCTGAGATTTATTTGACGCTGGTAGGCTCAGAGGAGACTAATTTCCTGAAGTCTGAGCTCTGAGCGCAAACAAAGGGGGTAGTTAATACCGCTTATACCCTTTTACTTCTGTATCTGTGCCACTGTTGTGGCCACAGCTGGAGGGGCGGGGGAGGGGAGGGAGGACCCAGAATGGTTCTGGGGCCCAGACTGGGATTCCACTGCTGGATTTTTAGCCACCTTAGAACACAAATTTCCCTTATCATCCTCACCTATAACTTCATTTAAAAAAATATAAAATAAAGTATGTCTATAGAAATCAGTAACAATCTAAATGAAAACTTAATGAAATACTATAAAGTCTAGGTTTTTATTACCACACAGCTCACTTCAAAAAACAGAACTTTGCAGGCACCTGGGTGGCTCAGTGGGTTAAAGCCCCTGCCTTTAGCTCAGGTCATAATCTCGGGGTCCTGGGATCAAGGCCTGCATTGGGCTCTTTGCTTGGCAGGGAGACTGCTTCCTCCTCTCTCTCTGCCTGCCTCTCTGCCTACTTGTGATCTCTCTCTCTCAAATAAATAAATAAAATCTTTAACAAGAAAAAACTAAAAAAAAAGAACTTTGCTTAGCCCACCATATACCCCAATCCAATCATAAACACCCTTCCTTCGGGGTCCCTGGGTGGCTCAGATCATGTTTCTCTCTGCCAAATAAAAAATAAAATCCTAAAAAAACAACAAAACAAAGGCTCAGATCATGTTTCTCTCTGCCAAATAAAAAATAAAATCCTAAAAAAACAACAAAACAAAACAAAACAAAAACAAAAAAACAACAACAAAAAACCTTTCTTTGTCCAGAAGGACCACCATCCCCATTTCATAATAACCTTTTTCTTGTGTTTCTATAGTGATATCACCTGAGTGTGTGTTCCTACACCATATGGTTTCATCCTGACCATTTAAAAATTTTTTTGATATGTATTAAATCTCTTTAGTCAGTAGGCTTTCCTTCTACCTCTATTCCTTACTTTTCTGTTGAATGACTTAGGGTGTATGACCTGTGTCCTCACTCAGCCGACTGTACACTCTCAGCTCAGCTCAACATGTCCCTGTGTCCTCCGTATCTCTTGCAATAGGGCATCTGGATCCAGAGATTCCATTAGACCCAGGTTTGGTCTCTATCAGGGCTCTGGATGGTGTTATTATCTCCTATCAGGAGACCCATGACATCCAGATTTCCCCTTTATGTGCATCATTTTAGAAGTCATTTTTGTTTAGGGCTTAGATTGATTAATTCATGGGGAAATGGTAAAATTATGATATTCTAAGTTTTTCATTTATTTTTTGTACTTAATTGGAATAATTTTTATAAATAGACTTCCCCCCTTCATCTACAACTGGGCTTCCTGGCTATAGAGTTCATATAGGAAAGGTGAAATAAATGAGTGATTCATTTTTTATTTATTAGTTTTATTATAATGAATAGATTTATTAAAACTTTCCAAAAATCAACAATTACTTTTAAAGTGACTATAAACTCACGGATATAAATGTGTTTCTTGGATTTAATTCAATGGAATTATTATCCTTACTCAAGATCAAATTATCCCATCTTAGCCCATAGTAACCTCTCTAAGTAGCCTAAGTCCTTTTTTTCATAACGTATTTACTTTTTTTTTTTTTTTTTTTTTAGGATTTTATTTATTTGACAGAGAGGGAACACGAGCAGGGGGAGTGAGAGAGGGAGAAGCAGGCTTCCCGCTGAGCAGGGAGCCCAATGTGGGACTCGATCCGGGGTCTCCGGGATCATGACCTGAGCCAAAGGCAGTCGCTTAACCAACTGAGCCACCCAGGCGCCCCATAACGTATTTACTTTTATTTCTTTCTTTCTGTACAGAAAGATGTTCTAGGCTTCTCTGATGACTGGTCCAGACCTGGAATCAACTGTTTATTCAAGAAAGTGTTTTTGTTAGAAGTACATTCTATTACAAGGATAATATGCATAACAAGGATACCCCTTGCACCTGGATTAGTCAGGCTATTTGTTTCAAATGACATGGAAAATATCCATCTAGAATTTTTTTTTATTAGCATATAATGTACTATTTGTTTCAGGGGTACAGGTCTGTGAGTCATCAATTTCATACAATTAATTGCGCTTACCATAGCACATACCTTCCCCCATGTTCATCTAGAATTTAAGATAAATGCTTCATATATTCCTACTGACATTTTGTTTGTTTGTTTTAAAGATTTTATTTATTTGACAGAGAGAAACACAGCCAGAGAGGGAACACAAGCAGTGGGAGTGAGAGAGGGAGAAGCAGGCTTCCCGCGCCGAGCAGGGAGCCTGATGTAGGACTCAATCCCGGGTCTCTGGGATCATGACCTGAGCCGGAGGCAGTTGCTTAACCAACTGAGCCACCCAGGTGCCCCCCTACTGACATTTTCTATTAGAAGCAGGTATATAAGGTTTGGTGTGTAATTTCTTTCTTTTTTTCATCTGTATCTCCTTTTTTCAACACTAAGAATTTTAGTTCTCAAAGACCCAAGAGGTGATAATTTAGAATATTTCATAAAAATTAATTTATGTTATAAATTTATAAACACAGCAGTCTCAAAATAATACTATAGCATCACTAATATTAATCTGATTTCTACAACTCATTTTTATTTGTTTTCTTATTCTCTCCATGTTTTTAATAATTGTACCACATCTCCATTGTCATTTACACTTAGTTTTACAAGTAACCATATACTTACTATTTACTATCCATCTTTTTTTTTAAGATTTTATTTATTTATATGACAGAGAGAGATCACAAGATCACAAGTAGGCAGAGAGGCAGGCAGAGAGAGAGGGGGAAGCAGGCTCCTTGCTGAGCAGAGAGCCCAATGTGGGCCTCAATCCCAGGACCCTAAGATCATGACCTGAGCCAAAGGCAGAGGCTTTAACCCACTGAGCTACCCTGGGCCCCTTTACTATCTATTTTTATGTCAATGTCCTTCTAGTCATGTTAGTTCTGTAAATATTATTATGCAATTGAGTTGTTATAAATTTCCAGGTTGATAATAGTTTGCTTTTCCTTTGTAAATTAAAAGTTCTTTTGTATCTTTTGAAGTGGAAAGTCCTTTCCTCAAATATTATTTCTCTGAACTATATTAAATATATTAATTAACATATTAAATATTAATTCATTTTCTGCTGTAAAAAAGCTGTTGAAAACTGATATTAATATAACTTCATTTCTTTTTTACATCACTTGATTTTTTCCTAGATACCCAAATAATTATTTTTGTTTAAAGCCCAGTAATTGTATTAGAATATGTCTTTAAAATGGTTATTCTGGGGGCACTTGGGTTGCTCGGTCGTTAAGCATCTGCCTTCAGCTCAGGTCACAATCTCAGGGTCTTGGGATGGAGCCCTGCATCAGGCTCCCTGCTAGGTGGGAAGCCTGCTTCTCCGTCTCCCACTCCTCCTGCTTGTTTTACCACTCTCACTGTCTCTTTCTATATATCAAATAAATAAATAAAATCTTAAAAAAATAAAAAAATAATAAATAAATAAAATGGCTATTCTGGGTTAGTGATCTCCGATGCACACAAAGTGTTTCTCAATATGTACTTTCAAATATATATATTTTTTTCTTTTTTTTTTAATTTCAGGGGAATGTTTTTGAACATTTTGTTTCTTTGATTTGGTTTTCTTCTTAGGCTTTCTTTCTTTTCTTTTCTTTTTTTTTTTCAGTTTTTGTATTGACATCCTTTTCATCTATTTGTCTTAAGGCTGCATCTGTCATGTTTATTTGCTTTTAGAATTCCTCTAATTTAATTTCTTATCTTTTCAATTATTTTTTGAATTGTGACAACTTGTGTCTGATTTATGTTATGATTTCATTTATTATATAGATTTCCTAATATCTTTTGCCTTGGTTTGAAGTAATAGATTTTATTTTTATCTGTTTTGTGAGCATTTTTTCTGGATACCTAGCATTATCTGTGTGATGCTATTCTTTTATTCTCTCTTTTTTATCCTTATAACAATTTTGTATGGGATATAAACTTGATCATTCTTGTTTGCACATTTTTTTTGGAAATATCAGTTTTCCTCAGCTTTTAGATAAAACTGTGGTTCAAGAGTTTTCTGACTTTGTAATGCCTCATATTTCTTGGGGTAGTGTTTAAAATACAGTGACTCTCTGACTTATCCTGACTCTCTTCAACACTTTTACCTGAAATCTTCTATTTCTTTCTTCTCCATTAGTTCAATCCTGTTCAATTTTAAACCACTCCCCAAAGTTACCCTCCCCTTCTTTTTAAGATTTTATTTATTTATTTGACAGAGAGAGAGGTAGAGTGTGAACATGAACACAGGGAGCAGCAGAGGGAGAGGGAAAAGGAGGCTCCCTGCTGAGCAGGGAACCCAACATGGGGCTTGATCCCAGGACTCTGGGATCATGACCTGAGCCAAAACAAATGGTTAACCCCCTGAGTCACCCAGGCACCCCTAAAAGTTACATCTTAATCAGGGACCGAGGGAACTGGGAATGTCATTTCATGAAGTTTCAGGGAGGGGTGCCTGGGTGGCTCAGTCATTAAGTGTCTGCCTTCTGCTCAGGTCATGATCCTGGAGTCCCTGGATCGAGCCCCACATCGGGCTCCCTGCTCAGTGGGGAATCTGCTCCTTCCTCTCTCCCTCCCCCTGCTTGTGCTCCCTCTCTAGCTGTGTGTCCCTCTGTCAAATAAATAAATAAAATCTTAAAAAAAAAGAAAAAAAAGAAGGTTCAGGGATTTCTGCTTTAGTCTTCCTGGCCTTATTGTAGAATCCTTACACTCACTCAGTGTTGGACTGGAAAAAAAATCCTCACAGTTCAGATAATGGTCTCAAATTGACCTTCTGTCCTATCTAATGAACACTTGATAGCCACTTTGAGTTTTTCTGATTCTCAGAACTAGCAGAATTTCTCCTGCTTCCTTCTGCTTCTTCCCACATCAGTGTTGACATCTCACAAACCATTATGCTGGTGTTTTAGCCTCACCTGTTTGTATCTGGGGGCTCATGAGGACACCACATCTCCTAATTTACTGTGAATGTAATTTTTCCATCTGTTTTTATATGGATATTCACCTCTTTCTCCCAGAATCTCCTCCGCCACATCTTGTTCTGAGGACTCTAAAGTCAGTATTCTAAAGTGCTGGCTTTCAGAAGTAAACATAGTGCAGGCACACCACTCAGTAAAGAAAAATAAACTCTTAAAGTATTCATGACTACTAGTAGAAATACTAGAAATGGCTGCCATTAAAATGAACAAGTGAACATGGGAATGCATTTCAGCTGCGATTACACTTTTAAAATGATCATTCTTCTTTCATTCTGGTGGCTTCCCCTGTGTGCTATGCAGGAATGAAACTTAATGCCCAATCAGAGCAAATGAAGGACTGTGGAGAGACAGAAAATGTTTCCATTCAATTAGAATTCACCTTCCTAAATGCTCATAGAAAACCCTCTCACTGGGCTCCTGAGTAGCTCAGTCAGTTAAGTGTCTGTCTTTGGCTCAGGAAGTGATTGTGACACATCAGAACTAATACAAAGAGACAGAGAGACAATGTGAGGTTAATGTGAATGTGCTCTTCTGTATGACCTGCTGCAGGAAGAATTTAATTCTTCATTAACCTCTTCTACATATTGCCCTGGACTAACAGATTACAGCTAGGACAGCACTAGCCCTTCTGGGCTGGTTACAGACTAAAGTTTTGTGTACCCACAAATCCATATGTTGAAATCCCATCTGATAGTATTTGGAGGGGAATTGTTGGGAGGTGAGAAAGTCATGAGCATGTAGCTCTCATGAATAAGATTAGTGCCCTTATAAAAGGCATCTCAGAAAGATCCTTTTGCCCTTTCTGCCATGTGGAAACACAAAGAAAAGAAAGAGAGCCATTTGTGATCCGAGAAGCAGACCCTCAGGAGACACAGGACGCAGGATCTGTTGGCATTTTGATGTTGGACTTTCCAGCCTCCAGAACTATGAGAAATAATGGTTTGTTGTTTAAGCCCCTCAGCCTACACTGTTTTTTTGTTATTGCAGCCTAAACGAAGTAAGACAGGACTGGGCCTTTCTGTTACTGTCCACAATTTATCACTTCACTAAGGTGCACAATAAGTCTTCCATTGAATGAAGACCAAAACAACTGACAACAGTGTATGATAAGGAGAATCAGATGTTCTAAAAACCTCAGAGTCACCTGAAAGTTTGTATAATTTGTAGACAATCAAGGTGGAAGTTTACATAGTGATTTGCATCACCTGTTTATCACGGTGACTGTATACAAGGTTAAAAAGTTTACATCTGTTCACATTGTTCATAAATTGTTGCCTTTTTGCTAGGAATAAGTAGTGGTGTCAGACACAAAAACGTGAATTACGGCGAGTTATGTCTAGGTCTGCTATATGTCTAAAGCTTTTGCAAAAAGTGGTCCATTGACATATGTGCCGATAACACCACAAGAAATTTATTTATATGGTATTTATAGATACTGGATTATTTATGTGTCACTTCCTATGGTCTAATGATATAAAAGTTACAAGTCCATGGCTTTCTTTGCTCATTCAATCTTGATTGAGTGGATTCACTAAAGTAACTAGAGAAATACTGGGAGCTGTTTGCTTACTTTTAATTGACTTCTTATATCACAAGTCCTTCACAATTTTGTTTTCCTACTAGGCAGTAAAACAAAGTGAAAGCTATTTAATCTCGTCCTGACTCACCATTCTTGCCAGGCTCTGAACTCAGACAAGCCTCTTGTGGTGTAGCCCAGATTAATTGGTGTTAACCATTTTCTTGCCTATATATTCCACAGTACAAATTCTACTGAGGAATCACTTTTGGTTCATTCATTATTATATCCTGAGAACCTAGCATTGTCCTCATTAAATGCAGAATCAATGAATAAGCATGTCTATCAGATATATATGAATTGGGTTTATAGATGAAGAACCTCAAGTACTCAATATTACATATCCCAATGATATATTATCAATAAAGTAGAAAGTGAAATGCACATGGATAAGATGGCTGCAATGGGAAATTTGAAATATGACTCCAGAAAGAAAACAATACTTTTTAAAATTGTTTGTATTATATGGAAAACCATGGAATCATTAACTTTGTGAATTGGGGGGAAAAAACCTTGGAAATAAGGAATCACTATAACTTTCCAGTGCTACACAATGGTATATTTCTCAGTACTACATATATAGTATACATGAGAAGAGAAAAATCCATGTTTTTAGATTTCTAATTTAAAAGAATTAATGGAAGCACCTAGTATACAAAAGCTATAAGTTGTGAGTTTACTGACAAGATATACTCAGACTAAAACATTCATAGTTGAGTAAATGATGCATATCAATTTAAAAATGTTTTTATGATAATTATTATTATGAAACTGTAGTAGGAGACAAAAAGTGAATTTAGGCTATACTAATTATTTTATCAACTAGTTTGAAGCTTTTTAATAATGACTCAAATGTTTTTCTTTATGTATGGAACCAGAAAAGACTCTGCATAAGGCAAAGGAACCTTGAAAAAGAAAACCAAAGCTAGTGGCATCACAAATCCAGACTTCAAGCTCTATTACAGAGCTGTAGTCATCAAGACAATATGGTACTGGCCCAAAAACAGACACATAGATCAGTGGAACATAATAAAGAACTCAAATATAGACCCTCAACTCTAAATTTTGACTAAGCAGGGAAGAATATCCAATGGAAAAAAGTCTCTTCAGCAGATAGTGTTGAGGAAACTGTACAGCCACATACATAAGAATGAAACTGGACCATATCCATATACAACACACACACAAAAAAGACTCAAAATGGGTGAAAGACATAAATGTGAGACAGGAATCCATCAAAATCCTAGAAGAGGATACAGGCAGCAATCTCTGTGACCTCAACTGCAGCAACTTCTGGCTAGACACATCTCCAAAGGCAAGGGAAAGAGAAGCAAAAAATAAACATTGGGACTTCAAGATAAAAAGCTTTGCACAGCAAAACAGTTGACAAAATCAAAAGATAACCGACAGAATGGGAGAAGATATTTGCAAATGTCGTATCAGATAAAGGGCTAGTATCCAAGATCTAGAAAGAACTTATCAAACTCCACACCCAAAGAACAAATAATCCAATCAAGAAATAGGCAGAAGGCATGAACAGACCTTTCTCCAAAGACAGACAAATGGCCAAAAGACTCATAAAAAAATGTCCAACATCACTCAGCATCAGGGAAATACAAATCAAAACCACAATGAAATATCACCTCACACCAGTCAGAATGGCTAAAATGAACAATTCAGGAAACAAAAGATGTGGGTGAAGATGTGGAGAAAGGAGAACCCTCTTCCACTGTTGGTAGGTATGAAAGGTGGTGTGGCCACCCTGGAAAACCGTATGGAATCTCCTCAAAAAGTTGAAAATAGAGCTACCCTATGACCCAGCAGTTGCACTACTACATATTTACCACAAAGATAAAATGTAGTGATCCAAATGTAGTGTAGTACATGAACCCCAATGTGTATAGCAGCAATGTGCACAATAGCCAAAGTACAGAAAGAGCTCAAATGTCCATCAACAGATGAATGGATAGAGAAAATCTGGTGCACATAGGGAGAGGAATACTACTCAGCCATCAAAAAATGAAATCTTGCCATTTGCAGCGATGTGAATAGAACTAGAGGATAGTATGCCAAATGAAGTAAGTCAGAGAAAGACAATTATCATATGATGTCACTCACCTGTGGAATTTAAGAAACAAACAGAAGATCACAGGGTAAGGGAGGAAAAAATGAACCAAGAAGAAACCAAAGAGGGAGACAAACCATAAAAGACTTAATCATAGGAAACAAACTGAAGGTTGTTGGAAAGGAGGGGTATGGGAGGATGAGTAACTGGGTGATGGACATTAAGAAGGGCACATAATGTAATGAGCAGTGGGTGCTATACAAGACTGAGTTTGATCTCTACCTCTGGAACTAATTATATATTATATGTTAATTAATTGGATTTAAATAAAACATATTTTTCTTTATTTTTTCTCCCTATGTACTCTTAATACAGCTCTCAATTCAACTGATTTTTTTTCTTAATTTCTAGTCTTTTGTATTAGTTTGACAGAAGTAAAAGTCTTAACTCCATACAAATGTTTTGCAATCATTCTCTTTCTGAGTTAAATAGCATTTCATCAATTTTGGATGTAGGTGAATAAAATATTTGAAAATCATTCAGGGCAATTCTGAAAAAATGCTCAAGTGAATTTTACACCCACAACAGAATCAAAAACAATAAGTCAAGATTTATACTGGGCCAAATGCTTTTAATTACCTTCCAGATGTAATTATGCATATACACAGATGGCAGGTAAAGCAGCTCTGTTATATAAAAGAAGGTGCATGACTAATTGCTGTAGTTTAAACAATGAAAGTAAGTTGTTTTATATATAAAATGATAGGATAAAAGATGTGGTGAATTCTATATCTAGTTTAGAGGAGGGGATCTGATTGCCACTATATCCTCAAAAACACAACATGGTGAGGAACAATACCGAGTGAACAGTGGAGAGCACATCTAAATAGCAGCTTGTAATTTCAGAGTGATGCAACCTGTCTTATTGAAGGTCTTGGAAAACAGCTGAAACATTCAGATAAACATTGTTAAGATGATGAAAAAGCTGGGTAACAAACATTGCTGAACACCTAAAATATTGCATGTGAACAAGCATTCAGAAATGGCTGCTGTTCTAAAGAGGAGCAGCCATGAAACCCTATAGTGAAAGCGAGGAACTACTTGGCATCTATTTTTCTCATGAGACAGAAAAACTTAAAATAATAAATAATGTTTTATATTTTCCTAATCAATATGTTTGTTTTTCTTTTCTTTTTTAAGATTTTATTTATTTATTTGACACAGAGAGAGCACAAGCAGGGGGAGCAACAGGGGCAAAGGGAGAAGCAGGCTCCTCCTTGAGCAGGGAGCCTGATGCAGGACTCAATCCCAGGATCCTGGAATCATGACCTGAGCTGAAGGCCAACAATTAACCAACTGAGCCACCCAGGTGCCCTGATATGTTTGTTTTTCTACCATGTTTCAATTTATATTTATCTTAGATTATCACTAACCAAGAGTTTTGAAAAAAAATTAATTAAATTTAGTCAAGGGGTGCTTGATGGCTCAGTTGGTTGAGTGCCCAACTCTTGGTTTTGGCTCAGGTCATAATCTCATGGGTGGTGAGACAGAGTCCCATGTTGGCTTCAGTGGGGAGACTGCCTGAAGATTCTCTCCCTCTGCCGCTCCCCCCACCTTCTCTCATGAAGGTGCATACACTCCCTCTCTCAAATAAATCAATCTTTAAAAAAATTTGATTCAGTCTATTCGAGAAAATACAAAAAAACTGAGTAAGTTATAATGCATTTTGAAAGGTGACAGTATGCAAAGAAAAAGAAGATTAAAAATCAATTAAAAACACTTTCAAAATAACCCTTTAAATAATATTAAGATAATAATATTAATTATGAACATGAATAATGTTAATGTTATTTATAAGAACAATAGTGCTAATTATTAACATTCTTTATTAACATTAATAATGTTCTTAATAAGAACATTTTTTTTAAAGGCTGGGAATGCAAATTCTACTTATAATGAATGAAAATTTCTCCTCATCATTTAAAAATGTCTCCAAATTTTCATAAATATGTCAGACTTTCAGTTACATGGGGAAGTAAAAGAACACGTGGAGCAAGGATCAAATATGACCAAATCTTTGTGATATTATTCAATGTGATTTAGTTGGTACATCTTGTTACTTTTTTTTTTTTTTTTTTTTGGTACATCTTGTTACTTAATGAACAAAATATTAAAACAGTTTAGTGACAATCATCAACTATTTATGTTTAAATCATTAGGACTATATGATTTGCATAATTTTAAACCTAAATGCATACTCTATAGTACAAAAAAATTATCTTATCTACAGTACAGTTAAGGATGCTTCCGTCTTCTAGAATCAGAATACAGACTATAAATTATGTCACGTGAATCACATCAGCAGAGCATTGAATGCCAGACAGTTTTTATAATTTCCTGAATTAAGTACGGTAAGCACCTTTATTGCTCTACTTGCTTGTACTTCTGGGTCAGTCATCATAAATGGATAAGTATACAAGAAGAATACACTTTTTAGATTATTTATTTATTAATTTAGACAGAAAGAAATTAAGTAAGAGAGGATGAGAGGAGGGGCAGAGGAAAAAGCAGACTGTGTGGACTGCAGAGCCCAACGCAAGGCTTAATCTCACGACCCTCAGGACATGACATGAGCCAAATAAGAGTTGTACCCTGCTGAGCCACCCAGGCACTCCAAGGAAAATAAACTTTTAACATTTTATTATAAAAGATCATAGTGATTTTTAAATTCATCTGGCATAGTTTTCTTAAGCAACCTAAAACTCCCTCCATCATTTTTCCAATCCTTTTTTCCTTTTCTCACTTAGTTCTGGAGTTGGCCGACATTTTTATGTAAAGGGCCAGATAGCCAATATTTTAGGTTTTGCAGGTCATAAGTTCTCAGATGCAACTGCAATAAAGCTTCCATATTTGCTGTTTCTATATTCACAAATTTGCCTACTTACTCAAATTTACTTGCTACCCTCAGATCAGTACCTGCCCAGTGTTCAGACAACATAGAGAGTGGCAACAGCTTTGTCACTCAACACACACATTCCGATTGAAGTTGACAAGACAGTTCTCTGCCTTTGGTTTCAGCTCTCATGTTGTCAAATGTCCTTTTTGTGATATATACTGCAATGGTTTTTTGCGGTTTTGTGACTTTTTTCGGTGAGTTTGTTGTTTAAATTGGCCCCCATTGCCGAATTAATGTCTGGTATGCTGAAGCAGAAGAGGGCTGTGATGTGTTAGGGAAAAAAATATATGTATTAGTTAAGCTTTCAGGCCTGGGTTACAGTGCTGTTGGCCTAGAGCTCTATGTTAATGAATCAACAATAAATATTAAATATAGTGTTTTTAAAAGAAACACATATATAATATGGCTATATATTAATCAGTTAATGGAAATGTGTCACCAGAGGCTTTTAGGAAACTAACTCTGTATATCTTCTAAAAGAAATGGTTCAGTATTGGTTAGTTTAGGGTTTGTGGTGACAGACAACGCTGGTGTTGTAATGGGAAAGCAGCCAGACAATCCTTAGACAAACTGGTATGACCATGTTCCAATACAACTTTATTTATAAAAACAGGGAGCCTGCTGAATTTGGCCATGGGCTATGGTTTCCCAATCTATAAATAAGTACAAAGAATTCCTGGGGCGCCTGGGTGGCTCAGTTGATTAAGCGACGCCTTCAGCTCAGGTCATGATCCTGGAGACCCCGGATCGAGCCCCACATCAGGCTTTCTGCTAGGCGGGAGGCCTGCTTCTCCCTCTCTCAGTCCCTCTATGTTCCCTCTCTGACTCTGTGTTTCTCTCTGTCAAATAAATAAATAAAATCTTTAAAAACAAATAAGTACAAAGAATTCCTGAGTGTTAATTATATAAGGCATTGTACCAGGCACAAAGAATTATATAATATTAAAAGGTGTATTTTTATGAATTAATAGAAATGAAAGGCATATTCCCACATTTCTCTGGAACAAAAGTGCCACTAGAATGGTGGACATAGAGGAAAGTAACACAACTTTTGAGTGAGGGAGCCTGACGTTGATTCTCTTTCAATCTAATACTAAAGTTTGAAGGAAGGATACAAAGTGAGAATAGACTAGAGACCAGGAATTACTGTGTTTATTAGATGAATGGTTTGTGTGTTAGTCCGAGTACTTCCAGCAGCATGTACCAAGATAGAATTAAGTGTGTAACAATTTTATTAGGGACAACCAATGTGAGAGAAAACATGGAGGGATCTGGAGAAGTCAGGGAAGGCCAGGCCAACCCTGAGTGATGGAGGAGAGGAAGATGGCTATGCAATCTATGGCCAATGTCAACCTCAGAAGAATCTTCCTCAGGACAAAGGGTGGTAGAGGGCAACAGCTGGGACCCATGTGAAGTTACCTTCCTGAAGAGGGAGCTCTCATGGGCTCCAGAAACTATAAACTGAACAATTTATTTTTTATTTTATTTTATTTTCTTAAAATATTTTATTTATTTATTTGACACAGAGAGAGAGATCACAAATAGACAGAGAGGCAAGCAGAGAGAGAGAGGGAGGGAAGCAGGCTCCCTGCTCAGCTCTCTGCTCTCCCATAATCCTGGGATCATGACCTGAGCTGAAGGCAGAGGCTTAACCCTCTGAGCCACCCAGGTGCCCTGAACAATTTATTTTTAATCAGGTTTATAATATGTGTTAAAATACTAATTTATGAACATTACAAAATTTAGCTAAATTACTTGTTGCTATTAGTTAAACGGGATTAGTTATGCTAGAGTCTGAGGAAAAAGTTTGAATCTTAGATACCCCATGTATTGTCTTATGTAAGATGTTTAATATCTTTGAGTCATGCCTTCATAATTTGCAAAATGGTAAGTATCTCAACCTCGTATATTGGTTGTAAGGAACAAACATGACAATGTGTGTAAATTCTAACACTATGTGTGCCCAGCACATAAAGAGGGTGAAAACAGTAATACCCTCCAGATTTTAAACTTTACAAAAGGTGCATTCAAAGTTTTAAAAGATTATTCTATTCTCAACAAAGGAAACATATTAACTTCAGATAATCAATGTTAGTTCATTTTTACTAATATCATATCCATGAATTATTACATCTTGATCTTTCTGTTACCAAGGTTTGTTGAATGATTTGTAAAAGTAATTTAAAAATCAAGCAATTATAAAGTCATCTGTCACAGAAGTTCATTTTGTCTGCATAACTCATAAAAGTTACTATGGCTTCATCATGGAGTTGTTCCACAGGCAATATGAAAGCATTATCATATTGTCAACAAAATAACTGTTGCATGAGAAATAATTACCTAGCATACCTATCCATTAACTAAAGTATACACCTAAAAACCATTAGGAAATGAAGGAAAGGTAACAAAGTCTTACTAAAATGATTTTTAATCTGGTTAGATTCTTAGGTTATTATTCTTCACAATTACAGTTACTAAATTGCATATTCCAATAATTTTTCATGAGTATATTCAAAACATGCCATGCATTAAAATGTTGACTGTACATACTGCATGTATATACAATTTAAATTAAATATAAACATTCTTAAAAATAATGAAGCCTTCAGATTTTCTTTGGTAATTTAAAACATATTTTTTAAATAGTGAAAACAAGATAATGACAAAAAACCTATTTAGTTGAATGTGGTCAGAAAAGTTTCTTTTAATATTGTTCTTGAATAAAATATAATAAAATCATGTGCCCAAAATCAAGACCTTGATTATTTTATGTTTAATACCACCTTTACTTTAGGAGGTAGAGAGCATAGAACCAATTTTAAACATAGTTAGGATGCATCCTTATGAACACATTTCCTTCTCTGGTAAATATCCTTTGAGATTCTTTATCCTGAGTAATATCTTCTTCCAGATAAACTATTCATTAATGTCCAGAACAAGACTAATTTATATTATCATGTGCAAAGATTTGTAATAACCAACATAGAACATCAGGAATGTCTTCAGTTTCAAAGAACTGGACTTATAGTAGAGGACATATCTAAAATTCAAGCTAGAATTCACCAGGGATATAGAAAACCCATGCATTAATTGATGCAGAAGTAAATATTTACCACCAGTAAATATTTATTGATCATCTCTTGTAAGCCACAAGTAGTCTAAGAACTGGGATATGAAAGTTAATAAAATAATAAATCTCTGCCTTCAGGGTTTTCCTTCTTGCAGGAGAACACAAAAAATAAATCAATAGAATTATCTATAAGATTGTCTATAATATGAGTCACTATCACATATTGAAAAAAAAGCACAGAAACTGGAGACAAAGTGCAAAGGTTTGAATCTCAGCTCAGCCACTTTATAGCTCTGTAGCCTTCAGCTAATTCTTAACATCATGATGCCTTGGTTTTTCCATGTGTAAAATGGGAACAACAAAACTAGCTCTTAGTATTGTTATGAGGATTAAATGAGTTCCTGAAATGATGTGTGGAACATCATGTCAAAGAAATACTGGTGTGATTATTATTTTTTTTAAATATTTTATTTATTTGACAGAGAGAAACACAGCCAGAGAGGGAACACAAGCAGGGGGAATGAGAGAGGGAGAAACAGGCTTCCTGCGGAGCAGGGAGCCCAATGTGGGACTCGATCCCGGGTCTCCAGGATCATGACCTGAGCTGAAGGCAGTCGCTTATCCAACTGAGCCACCCAGGCGCCCCGATAAGGGCAGCAGGTGAGGAGTTTGAGGAATTTAAGGCAACTAATGAGGAGTATGTGAATATTTGGTAGAGGATGGTTAGGGAAAGCTTCTATGGTGAGATGATATTTGAGTGGAAATCTAAAAGAGATGATGAACAAGTCTTCATCTCCAGGAGGAGAGGGGACAGCACATGCAAGGACCTATAGATCATTGCTAGGATTTGGCTCTTACTGTCATCGATATGGGAAAACAGTAAAGGGATTTTGGCAGAGTATGACATGATACAACTTACATTTTAAACAGATCACACTGACTGCTCTTCTGAGAGTAGGATCTCAAGGGCCAAAAAAGGAAAGCCTTTGTGAAACTACTGCAGTGATCTGGGAGAAAAGATGGTGGATTGAACCAGAGTGATACCAGTCATGTTACAAAAAAGAAAAAGAAAGTAGAAGTTTAAATATATTTTGTTAGTAGATCTGATTGGACTTTTGGAAAGACAGGATCTGGGTTATAAAACAGAAGTCAAGGTGTCTCTCAGGTTTTTAACCTGAGAAAACACAGAATAGGATTGCCATTTACCAGGAAAGGTAGACTGGTGGATGGACAATGCATTTGAGCTCCAAGAAAATATAAATTAGGAAAAAGAACACATCTTGCTTAGTTTAGCAAAAACATGGACTGAAAAAAAGAATAGAAGATACATCATCTATGTATGGCTAAGTTCATGAAAGTCTTAAGGTTAAGTCAAGGGTTTTATTGTGTAGGAGAATAGAAGCCTTTCAAACATGCTTCTCCTTCATCCCACCCCCCCTCCCTCCTTCCTTTTTTTTTTTTTTTTTATACAGGATAATATTTGTTAACTTTTTCACAAGCATTTTAAATTGGATATCTTGAACTTATTACAAAATCGAATGTGACTTTCCATGTGAAGTAAAACTTGCCACTTGAACAAAGCAGAAGCTATTATAAAAAGATAGGCTTTGTAAAAACCCACTTGGATTTTTTTCTTTGTTCTCGTCAGAATGCATGAAACACAGTGAAGAGCTCCTCTCTGCTACCACTTGTATCTTTCCCTACATCTAGCATCTCCTTCTTCTGATCTCTTAGAGTGCCACAGATAACACCTTAAAAATTTGTAGAGTATATTGATTCCAGTTCTCCATGAAGTATGTGCTCAGAAATATGTTATTCTTGATTTTCTAGGATTTTTCAATTTAATGTTTCATTAAAATAACTTCAAAACCTTTCAGTAAAACTTATTTTCATTTTAATGTATAAATTAAGTTTCTTTGTGATGTTTTTCATGAGAAACATATCTAAAAGTTATTGCCGGAAGTCACAGAAACATAATTTTAAAAATAAATGATCCTTTGAAAAAATAAGATCAGTTTATCATCAAGTAAGAAATGCAATTATATAACTTGACACTTTTTTTTAGAAAACGTGTGTCTTTGCTAGTTAGATCTTTTAGAGGAAAAATAACCTTAAAAACACAGGTAAAAATCCTTTATAAAAACAATATTAAAAAAAAGTGATATAAAAGTGATACCACATATAGACTGATAGTATCATTTTATAAGTTCACATAAATGTGTAAATAAAATAAAATCATGAATGGTACACAAAAATTATTTTGTGAAAGAAATCTAGATTATTGATAGTTTTTTGAAACTTAAATTTATGATTACTATATTGCTTTGTATTTTTACCTAGATGCATTTTTTATCCTCTTTTTACAAAATTTTTCTTTCTGTTTGATATAATGCTTATATTTTAAACAGTTGGTGAAATAAGTGGAATGATTGAATGATTGTAAGAGATATCTGACTATCAATAAATCTATTTAGAAAGTTAGTTGTTAAGCATCTGCCTTAGGCTTGAGGTCATGACCTTGGGTCCTGGGATTGAGTCCCACATCAGTCTCCCTGCTTCCTTGGGAGCCTACTTCTCCCACTGCCCCTGCTTCTCTCTCTATGTCTCTCATGAATAAATAAATAAAATATTTAAAAAAAGAAAGTTAGGGCGCCTGGTTGGCTCAGTTGGTTAAGCGAATGCCTTTGGCTCAGGTCACAATCCTGGAGACCCAGGATCAAGTCCCGCATCAGGCTCCCTGCTCGGCGGGAAGCCTGCTTCTCCCTCTCTCACTCCCCCTGCTTGTGTTCCCTCTCTGGCTGTGTTTCTCTTTGTCAGATAAATAAAATCTTAAAAAAAAAAAAAAAAAGAAAAGAAAGTTAAAGTTTAAGTTGATTGACAAAACATGGGCCCAGAATACATGTAATAACGTTATACATCGATTATAATTTTACTCTCTATTTAGTTACCAAAAAATGTTGTTCAGCTTGGGCATAGTGCTAGTATCAAGTGAGTTTGGTGGTTACTTGGATTCAAGTCCCTCTCCTGGTCCCCTAGTAAGCCAGAGCAAAAAGCTCCCCCATTAGGAAGAATCTGAACAGAAATATAATGCTATACAGTGTGAATATGGAGCCATTCTTAAAATAATACAGAACTGGTTATAGGATGTTAGAAAGGGGAAACACAATTTAGAAAAATCGTAAGTACCAAGGGCAATACTTATCACAGATTCAGCTATTCATAAGTAGTCCCAAAGGATCAAAACATGTAACATTTTGACTTATTTGTTGCTAGTTAACCAAATTAAAAAAAAAACTTCAAAGAAATTGCAATGAATAATTTCACAAAATAACATCAGTTGATAGATGGACAGTGATATATGTAAATTAGGATTTGAAACATTAAACAATGATAATACTAGTAAGTCACTTTGCAGTGAGAAGAAACAGATCTGAGCCCTGGTGATTACATATATATAAAATTATAGAAATATGTCTATATGTTTTCATTTGACTAAATTTTCTATGCCTACATATTGTATGTATTATATTTGTTATATATGTGATATGTATAATCACAGAAAGATGAGAAATGTTCAAAATGGAAGGACAAGTGATCAATGAATTTCTTGGTTACTCTCCTCATATATCTAATTGAAATTCTGGATTGGTGCTAGAGAATATAGAGGGAGAAAGATCTGAGAATTTTTCAGAACTAGAGATAGAATGGGGTTTCTTGTTCCTCTTGCTTCTCAAAAAGCTCAGGAAACAACAACAACAAAAACTAGTTCATCAGATTATCTTTGCCTAAGTGCAGAAAGGCTACAGTAAATATAAACAGCAAGTCACATCATTGGGCAACAGTGTGACCTGGGAAGAAACTCCCTTATTTCTAATTAAGTGGCTAGTGTGGGTGATGTAAGACATGAAATTTCCACCAGTTCCTTAGGGAGAGATGTAATGTAGCTTATTACTCAGACTCAGTCTGCCTTCCAGAGATGTGAGTTTGTGAGAGGCAAGCAGTGTGTAGCAGAAAGTGAACATCACCAAGGCTGATTTTCTGTGAGTGTAAATCGTAAATAGCTAACTAGCTCAGTAAAATTTCAGAAAGGGGTCCAGGTCAGCAGAGGAGGACTGTTGAACTTCTCTGAGAGCAATCAAAAAGTATTGCCTATGCTAAGAGAACAATTTGTGGGCTCCTTGGGTAGAAGAAGCAAAAGGATAAGGGCCTGCCATTAAAGAAGAGGTAACAAGACATCAGCAGAAGCCAAAAAAAGATTGTACCAAAAAGCCAAGCACCTGAGAATGAAGGAGAGTGTGTTGAGAAAAAAAAATCCTGAAGGACAGAGTAGTTACAAAACCAGGAGGTACATAAATGAGACTAATTACACACACACACACACACACACACACACACACACACACACACACAGCTTCAACGGAAAGAAGAGTTAGATTACCTTGAAGGTATATATTTAAGTGCCTTGCTGATCTCCAACTCTGTGAGTAAGAATGGGGCTCCAGGGGCAGATGCAGTCAGTTCTAGAAAGCAAAGGAAGTTGCATTTGGGGAACATTTGAGTTACAGTGTGTAGACTTTGGCAAACTCCTGCATGTAGCAAACTCTCTTTGGAAAATTTGAAGTCAATGGAAAAATAAATTCTGACACAATTTTATCTTTCACAAGATTAACATCAGTACTCCTATTTATTTAGTTCAAGGATAGTTTAGTGTTTTATTCAAAATAAGTTTCTTCAAACTTTGCTTCTTAACTACATTCTATGTCAACAGCTGTCATATAAGTTTTTGGCAGTGGAACTGTTGCTGCGAATGGACCTTCAGTGAGTTACATTACCTTATCCAAGTAGATTATAAGGCTTTGAAGAAGATGCTTCTTTTTCCAGGGAACATTATTGGTCCAAAAGTAACATGCATTTTGTCCCATCATAAAATAGAACACCAGAATGTCCTGTAGAGTTACTGTTCATACTATTTAGTTAAATCATCCTATTTTTTTTCCTGGTAAGGTTATTTAATTTGTAACATATTTTAAATTTTCTTTCAGGCTATGCATGATGATCTGAAATTATTAAGGTTGTGATATTTCTGAATTTTAATTTACCATGTTTTCTCTTTCCCGGATTTTATGTAAAATGTTGCAAATTTTTTTCTCTAAATTTTTCAGAGTTAAAAGAACTATCAGAATGGAGAGGGGGAGAATTTCTAAAATATGCTCAAGTAGTACTATAAAATAACTATCCTTTTTTTTTTTCAATATATGACTTACCTACTGAACATAAAAATTACAGTTCACAATCTCCAACTTGCCTTAAATAAGATCCCTAGGGCCTTAATTCTACTGTTTACATGGTATTAGAAGAACTTGATAGGGGTGCCTTGGTGGCTCGGTCGGTTAAGTGTCTGACTCTTGATGTCAGCTCAGGTCATGATCTCAATGTGAGAGCTCCCTCTCTCGCAAATAGATGAGTAAAATTTTTAAAAACTTGTGAAATTTATGAATTACATTTACAATCTCAACTAAATATGTATTTTATCTTATAAGGCAAAGTGAAATAGATAAATTTTATCTAACACCAAATTAACAGGTTAGTTTAAAAATCCCATAATCATTACTCTAAACTTACTTGTTGTGTTAATTAACCTCAAAACATTCAAATCGAGTTATCTACTGCTTGTGGACCTAGCAAGCATACCAAAGAAGAGGTCCCACCATCTTGAATAAGGTTATAGTTGCTTGAATGTAGATGAAATGATAATGGAGGAAGGAAAGAATTGCATGACTTTAAAAAATCATTAATCAAGTTTGAAAGCCAGTTCACCCTCAATAATGCTGTATAATCACTCTGAAAATGAAGTTTTTAAATAAATTTTGTCAATGCTTGCATGCCTTAACATAATTACTTGAAATTATAATGCTTGTGTGTGCATGTATGCATTGGTAAAATTTTCTGGAGAAAGAAATTGCTTTTTGAATCTTGACTGCTTATAGCCGAGATATTTTTCTTCTTTCAGCCACTATAGTATACCCTAAATTAGGTGAAATCAGTAGTCCTTTATTATAACTAAGTAAATGACACCTGATTTACATTTAGGAATAAATGCTATATAGGAAGTGAAAAAGTCTGAACACATTTTAACTATATATTAAGTATGAATGGCTTATTTTTGCATGGACAAGTAGCTTTTTCAAATGTCTACATCCAGTTAGCCTAATAGAAAAAAAGTTCCCCTTAATGGCTCTTTCTTAGGGCAGCCATTCCATACCATTCCTGGGACTTTCCTGCTCTACCTACCAATGGCAGACCCAGATTTTCAAGAACACACCAACTAGAGAATAGTTCCATCTCCCTTGTTCTATCACCAACATCATGAACCATATTCTGATGGAGGCGGTAAGAAACTGGAAACCTTTTCCCTTCCTTCAGCATAATTTTCTCTGCTCCCTTTCTGTACCCCCACTTTAGAACTATGCTTGGCATGAATGACATCCCATGTAAATTGTGTTCTTTGTGAAAATTTCATTCATTTAGAAAAAAAAATGAAATAAAAATGTGTTTCAACTCTGTCTTAAAAATTAGAAAACTGACTAAGAAGTTTGACTTACTTGACTAAGAAAATGTGCATGTGCATCTGTGTGGATTTCAGAAGACTAGGAAGTCAGAGACATTGATGCTCAAGAAAAAGTTCAATTACTTACGGGATATGGAAAAGTAGCAAATGTTCTGAGCTTCAATTATCTAGTGTATTAAATATGTAGCTGTTCAGTGTTAACATTTTGGATGGCTGTATTAAATAATATTATAATTTAAGTTATAAATTATATTTTAATAATTAATATTTGCTGAACACTTACTACATCCTAGGCACAAGGGTAAGTGCATTATGTTAAACATCTCATTTTATCTCAAAATAAAATTCATACAGAATAAGAAAAAGAAGGAACAACTTTTAGTTATTTGAAAACTCAATCCTTGTGCAAGTTAGACCAAATTCTGATCTACTGAACACACACAAGTAAATCAATGACCACAGAATATATTAGAGCTTTCAGCAAGTGCCACTATTTTAGATGTGCAGTTCAATAACATATTTCAAATCAACCAATATTTTTGACAGTTATCCTTCGTGAAGTCTGTGACTATACCAACAAGATTTGCAAAAGCAGAGAGCATAGAAAATTGAAAAAAGAGATTCATTTTTATGGTTCAGGCATATTACAAAACCTTGACCAGAAGGTCTCAAGAAAGTAAGGGAGGATTTTCAGTTTTAGAGTTTATTATCCAATTGAGAATCCTGTAGAGTATTTGATTAAGGAGAGAAGGCTATGTCTGAAAGGCAGAATGTCTAGTGAACAAGCAGTAGGTTTCCAGGGTCATCATATGCATTGTAAATAATATTCTTTTATAGTTTCTGATATGGCTCAGAGGATTTAAGGCTTAACTTTCAAAATAACTAACATATCTCCATGATATTTAACAGCTATTTCAATCTAAATTTCTAAAACATGATCAACTAACCTTTCATGGGAAAATAAAAAGTATATATTTTGGCATGAAAATCTATTAAAGGGATTTTTTTAGTACCCACAAAGATTAGCCTACCAAAACTAAAATGCTTTCTCTGTTAACCACCAAGTCCAAAAGTGGAAAATTTGGCTTTTTCCTTACAAATTTGATATGTGATCAATTACCAGAACATAATGATTAAATGGATTAAAAGAATTTTGGAAAGAGCGATGATTCAAAAAGGCTTATAACTTTTTTTTTTTTTAAGGAATTAACATCAATATGGCTTCCTACCTAGAACATTAGTACTAAAAACTCCAAATCTCCACTTTTTTTGAATATTTCTCTACTATACACATCTCTCAAATCCAAGCAATACAATTTTAAGTTTAAAGATTTTCAGAGAGAAATGGTGCAAAAAATGCAAACATTAGTCTGGTTCTCTTGCTTAAGGGGAATCACAATCTTTAGCCATTGTCATTAAATACAAAACACGCTTCAGCATGCCAAATGAGGCAGGACAGCATGATGGTAGTTCTTTACCTCATAAAAAAAGCAGTGTAATCACCTACGAATTGTCTAATCAGTTTATGTTTTACATAAATCAATTATCTTCAATTAACTACTCTAAAGTTTTATTGTGAACTCTTCACGTGCTGGAGCTTATGCTCATGTTATCCTGGAAGATCATCTTATTGAAACATTTAATTTAATTGACATTGCTGACATTAACTTCAAATTTAAACAGCTTCCACAGGCTAAGAAAGTCATAAGCACCATGTATGTTTTTTCTGAATACAGACAATTGCATCATTGTCCATGGACAGAAACTTGGGAAAGCATATGGTCATATGCAACCCTAACAAAATGAATTTCTTTTATAGCTGTAATTTAGTGTATTTTAATCATCTACATTCATTCTAAAACTACATTTTAGAGAAAATACAATCCTTGCTAAATTCTTTATAAGTGTCAGCAAGACTATCTTTTTAGGCATATTTACATTGATTTATTTTAAAATATCTCATGCTTTCATATAAGTCTTATTTCAAGGAATGGAGAAAGGTAAAGATATTATTAAAATGTTCATTGAAGAAATAGATGTTCCTGAGGTTTTTATTGAAATAATTAATGTTCACTTCAGCTACAGTATAGTAGAGACACTACAACTGAACAATTAATATGATAGGAAACAATTGAAATATGCATATAAAACCATATTGCATGAATACATATATATTTCCTTACTTTGTTAGCAGAGAGGGTCTAAAAGCAATGACAACCAGTAACAGTGAGCACACCCAGATCTTGGATTATAACACAATTCTCCATTAAAAAGAACCTGCACTCCTTAGAAAAATAACGGATTCAATGATATTTCCAGGAAATGTACAAAATGAGTCCAGAATATCTTACAGGCAGTGCCAGAAAGTAAGAAATTATTTTAAAATAAGCAAACAAAATTTTCAAATTCACGTCAATGTGACAATTACAATCTCCCAGTGTCCAAAGAGGAAAATTTTGAGCAATGAACTAAATTAAGTATTATTGGATTATAACTCAAAATATAAAATAAGTATCCATGAATCTGTACTGATATAAACAAATGACTGAATAAATAAGACGTGACAAATCTCTCATGCAGAAGAATTTCAAATAATACATATACACACACTCTCCACTCCTCATCTGTGGACTGTGCATAGTGACTTCCTTCCAAAGAGTATAGTATGAAAAGGAGAAAGGAAATTTTACAGTGGAGAAACCTGACAGATGCTACCTCAGCCAGGGGATCAGTGTTAAGTCATATGGGTAATATGTACCCTTGATATGATGTAATGAGAATACCACTTTACCTCTGTGGTTTTCTTCCTTAAAACTCATCATCCCGGGGCGCCTGGGTGGCTCAGTTGGTTAAGTGACTGCCTTCGGCTCAGGTCATGATCCCGGAGACCCGGGATCCAGCCCCACATCAGGCTCCCTGCTCGGCAGGAAGCCTACTTCTCCCTCTCTCAGTCCCTCTGCTTGTGTTCCCTCTCTCACTGTGTTTCTCCCTGTCAAATAAATAAAAATCTTTAAAAAAAAAAATTCATCATCCCACTCTGACCCTGAGAA
This sequence comes from Spilogale gracilis, assembly GCA_004023965.1. NCBI lineage: Eukaryota > Metazoa > Chordata > Mammalia > Carnivora > Mephitidae > Spilogale > Spilogale gracilis. The sequence goes on along the minus strand of PITA01007572.1, from coordinate 38,644 downwards.
AAGTATCACACAAATTTTCATTGAGGGATAGTTTAAGGAACACCTGACAACTCCTCCTTAAACATTTTACAGGTGTCAAAAATAAGAAAATCTTGATAAACTGTCACAGCCAAGAGGAGCCTAAGGAGACCATCAATGAAAGGTCATGTGGCATCATGGATGGGAACAGAAAAAGAACATTAGGTAAAATTAAGAAAACCTGAATTAAGTGTGGGTGTTAGTTAATAAAAATATATTAATACTGGTCCATTAATTATAGTAAAGTTACCATCCTACTGTAAGATGTTAATGGCAGAAACTGGATGTGTGGAAATATGGGAACTCTTTGTAAGATCCTTGTTTTTCTGTAAGTTTAAATTATATTAAAGTAGAAAAGATATATTTTAAAAGGAGGATATGGTATGTATCTTTTGTGAACAATAAGCAGTTTAGGTTAAGTGAAATGCAACTCTGCTCTTTTTGTGTAAAAGCATTTTTAAATATTGATCCAACTAGGGATGGCTTAAATCCTCCTCTTTAGATTCTTCTCTTTACTTTTCAGCCAGGTTTGTGGTTTCTTCCTGTTACTTCCACAATTCTTTACCAATACTTCTGCTAAAAAATGTATAACCTGACTAATGATATGCATTTAACTTTATCTCCCCCTGTTGATTTTGCCACTTTAGGGAGTCAATGAAATTGATTCATCTTTACACTGCAAGCTTTAGCACAGTGGTTAACATACAAGAGAACTGAATGCCTGCAAATATATGTAAATAAATGAATAAATATATACATGATGCCCTAAATCCAAATATATGCATAGAAATCAAAGACTTGCTGTTATTTACCAATAGGTCTTAAATTGCTATAATGAGGCAGAATACAGGTCTTAAAACTACTAATACTTTTTGGCAATAGAAGAATAACTGTGACCTTAATTTATGAGTGTTTTTATCATCTATAGGTCAAACATAATGCAAATCTTAGTTGTTATGCATAATCACAAAATTACAGAAAGTGTCTTTGATGTACATAAGATAGTTTGGAAGCATGTCTTTTTATAATTTTGGCAGGATGTCTTTTTATAATTTAGCTATGGTTGCCTTTTTAGTTTCATCTGTAGTTACTCCAGTAAACCCTGTGTTCCAGATATATGAAACTGCATTTTCCTTAAAACTGCATTTTTTTCAAAGATTTATTTATTCCAGAGAGAGAATGTGTATGCACATCCAAGCGCAAAGTGGGAGGGTGGACAGAGAGAGAGGGAGAGAGAAACTCAGACTTCACACTGAGCATGGAGTGTAAGGGGATGTTTGATCTCATGACCCTGAGATCATGACCTGAGCAGAAACCAAGAGTCGGAGGCTTAAAAACTGTGCCACCCAGATGCCGCAAAACTGCATTCTATCTCATAGAATACACATACACTATTCCCTCTGCCTGGAATGTTCTTTTCATTTCCCCAATTTGGAAATTTCCTATTCACATTTCAAAACTAACCTTGAGTTAGTGAGTGTAAAAAACACCATATGAGCTCTGACAAAACCATGTGGTATTTATCAAACATTAATTTATTTCTAAATGTAATTATGAAAGTCTAGTTATCTCTTTTGAGTCCAAAATTCCTGAGATGAAAGTGTTCAGAAGTGCCCTAAGTTCTCTAATAAAATAGGTTAGAAAATAATCACTATGACCAAGAAATTCTTAGAAGCAAATTGCAAATTGTTTTTTGCTATTTAAAAAAATGTCTTATCTGTATTTTGGGGGTTACAAATAGGCTATTAAGAATATAGTGAGGGGCGCCTGGGTGGCTCAGTTGGTTAAACGACTGCCTTCGGCTCAGGTCATGATCCAGGACACCTAGGATCGAGTCCCACATCGGGCTCCCTGCTCGGTGGGAAGCCTGCTTCTCCCTCTCTCACTCCCCCTGCTTGTGTTCCCTCTCTGGCTGTATTTCTCTCTGTCAAATAAATAAAAAATGTTAAAAAAAAAAGAATATAGTGAGAATAAATACTAATTTACATTTTCTAACCTTCTTATATTGATTTAAGAAAAGTTCTTATTGAAAATGGATTTCCAAATGCTCAATATTTCAATTGGTTTTTTCCCTACATGCAGTCAACTTACACATTTTTCTTTGTGGAGGCCAACTTTGAATGGCACTTGTCTCTGCTCTAGACCATATAGCAAAAATGTATCTTTTCCGATCAAAAATCCACACTATTTTCTCAAATCTAAAATCGTATTGAAATGAAACTTTTTTACTTGAACTTAATCTGAGCTTCACCATTTCCAACCCTAAGTTTGCCTATATACCAAGTTGTGTATGTTGGGAACTAACAGTCCCAGTGAACAAGATAAAATTCTTACGGTTAGGATCTTACATCACAGGAAATAGGAGGGAAGAAGACAATAAATGAGTATATTAAATATACACGGGGCTCCTGGGTGGCTCAGAAGTTAAGCATCTGCCTTCCGCTCAGGTCATGATCCCAGAGTCCCAGGATCCAGCCCTTCCTCAGGCTCCCTGCTCAGTGGGAAGGGCACTTCTCCCTCTCTCCCTCCTCCTGCTTGTGCTCCCTCTCTAGCTGTGTTTCTCTCTGTCAAATAAATAAATATAATCTTTAAAAAAAAAGAAAAAAAGAAAAATACAGGATAATATAGAATAGAATGAAAACCTCATGACAATAACTTTGCATATGGGTGAGATTATTTTCTTAAAATGTACACTAACATAACAAATTTAAGAAGAATGAAAACTCTTAACAGACTGAAATCATTTAAGAAAGTGATCCAAACTTGAAAATATAGCTACAAAAAAAAAGATACCAGGACAGGCTTAGGGTGATATTGAGTTTTAAAAACTTCTAAATGTTTTAAAATATGTACAGTTTTATTATCTTTAAAGGAACCGATATTCTCTAAACTATACAAATAGTTTTCAAGATGAGAAAAGGAAGGAAAACTCCTTGAGTATTTTACAAGGCTACTTACCAAAACATTCATTGGAAAACTCAAGAAGCTGAGAAATCAAAATTATGAATCCAATTCAGTGCTGAAATATATGCTGAGATTCTGAAGAAAATATTATTAATTGAAGCCAGAACAAGCAAACATACACACACACACACACACACACACACACACACACGCGCGCGCACACACACGTATGTACACATTACATGAAAAATATAAAAGCATGTATCTGGAGAATATGTTATGGCTAAATATTGAGGATACTTTTTCTTTAAATTATATTAACAGATTAAAAGAGAAAACATGTTTCTTCAATAACAGCAGAAAAATGTTTATTAAAATTTAGCAGAATAGTTCATTTTTATGTATTCTAAGTTTTGTTTTTTAATTTAAATTTACCAAAATGCTAGAATGATTTTCACAACCTCCAAAAAATATCTTTAGTTTCTTAAAAGGGGATACAAATTCTTTTCAGAAAATTAGGAGAAAATGGACTCTCCCATATGCTGATAAAAGTGTTAAAATATACAGAAAACATTATACCTCTTTGTGAAACTGTAGAATTATTCGATTTAAAGACAAAAAATAAGAAAATTCCAATTTTTTAAAATTTATTTGACAGAGAGAAACACAGTTAGAGAGGGAACACAAGCAGGGGGAGTTAGAGGGGGAGAAGCAGGCTTCCCGCCAAGCAGGAGCCCAATGTGGGACTCGATCCCGGGTCTCCAGGATCATGACCTGAGCCGAAGGCAGCCGCTTAACCAACTGAGCCACCCAGGCACCCCGAGAAAATTCCCATTTTACTAATAGGCTGAGCCAGCAAATTAGGAAATGAGAGGAAAAATAAAAGTACAAAGATTGGAAATAGGAAGAAAGGAATCTGCATAAATTTTAGAAGACATAATTGTCTATATAAAAATAAGAATCTACAAACTAATGGTATTAGAGAAAAATTAAAGCAGTGAGTGCAAACATCAATATATAGAAATTAAAAGTGTTCCTATCTACCACAAAAAAACATAAAATGCTACTTTATGTACACTACTCATGTATAAGTCTTTACCCCTACAGTGTATATTAAACAAAGTGACTTCTTTCTAAAGAACACTTTATGGAAAGGGTTTAAAAAAAAAAGAGAGAGAACTTTGCAGGGGAAAAACATGATGAACACTACCTCAAGCTAAGTGATCTGGTTAATGTCAGTAATGATAGTCATATTGATAGAAGATGCCCTTGATAAGATGTGAGGAAATGGCATAGTATCTGTGTGATCTTCCTCCCCCAAACCCTAACTCCAGTGTAGTCATTAGGAAAACATCAAACAAATTTCACTTGAAACATATTGTAAAAATACCTGATTAGTACTCCTCAAAGAATTTAAGATGATCAAAAAACATGGAAAGTCTGAGAAACCAGCCAGAGATGGCTAAAGAGTCATTAGGACTAAATGAAATATGGTATCCCGGATATGATCTTGGAACAGAAAAATTACATTATGGGAAACTAATGAAATCCAAATAATGTATGGAAGTTAGTTAATAATGTGTTAAAAATAGATACATTAAATATCTGTTTATCAATTGTGACAAATATACTATAATAAAGTAAGATATTAACTGGATTTGGAGTATAAAAGAACACTATTAGCTTTTCCACTCTTTTGTACATCTACAACTCTTATAAAATAAAAAGTTTATTATAAATGCCATTTATGGTAATATCAAAAGATATGATTCACCAAAGAGCAAACCTAATGAACATATGTTGGTATTTTACTAAGACTATTGAAGAACAGGAAGGAGATAAATTAAGAACTTAGAAGGATATGCATATGAAGACTAAATACTGTAAAAATAGATATTTCTCTAATTTGAACCTCATACAAAATTGCAATTGCATTTTCTTCAAAAAATTGATAAATTAATTCTAAAATGCATAGGGGAAAATAAAAACTAAGAATAGAGGTTGACCAAGCAAACAGAGTAAATTGCTTCTAACATACTTATAGCTATTTGGGATTTTGATATATGTCAAAAGTGACATTTTGGAGCTGGAAGGAAATATTGGTTATTTACTATATTGTCTGAGGCAAACGTCCACCCACATGGGATGGGAGTAGTGATACATACAGTCATGCCTCACACCAAACTGAGAATAAATCCCAGATAAATTAAACAAGTGGAAATGTGAATAACAAAATTATAAAATAATTTAAAAGAAAATAAGAGAATTGCTTCAGTCATACCAGATAATTGCTAACACATGAAGTGAGAAAAATCTTTCACTTGTAGGTGAATGGAAACATTGCTATGAAAACTAAAAGAATTCATTCAACTAGAATTTCTGAGATGCAGTCTCACACTGAGTTAGAAAAAAGAAATACAGCAATCTTTCACAGAAATGCTTTTAGAGAATGATGTTTTCAAGTTTTGGCTTGACTTTAAGAATATTGAATTTTTTATGCTATTATGCCACCAGTTAAACATTATCCAGGTTTCAAACCCACTTTTCTATATTACTGGTTTTGTGATAAAGGGACAGTGTCTCTGTGAACCACGTTTTTCCTTTGACAACTGACTCTTCTTGGCTTTTTTTTTTTTTTTTAAGATTTTACTTATTTATTTGACAGAGAGAAACACAGCTAGAGAGGGAACACAAGCAGGGGGAGTGAGAGAGGAAGAAGCAGGCTTCCCACAGAGCAGGAAGCCCGATGTGGGGCTTGATCCTGGGACTCCAGGATCATGACCTGAACCAAAGATGCTTAACAACTGAGCCACCCAGGTGCCCTCAAGGTCAGTAATTCTAACACTTCCCACTGTTTCTACACATTGATATGTCTGTTCTCCATTTTTGCCTTTTTAATTACTCTATAGCTGGTGAATGATTCTATGTATTGAATTATGTCAGTTAAAATAACTGGGGTTGTTTTCCCTTTCTATACCTTTAACTGATCAAAGAGTTAAGTTTTAAAGTTTGGTTTGAAGAATACTTTTTCTGCACTAATTTTTTTTCTGTTATCTATTCCTAGAAAATTAGAATTACACAGGATTCTTAACCCTAAAAAATGACTCAAAGATGCAGTAGACTTTCAGCAGTGAATAAATAAACATCTATTAATTCTAGAGAACATACTTGCTAGCAAGCTAAACTTGCCATATGGAGTTTTTGTTAAGGAGGAAGGTTAGAAACCCAGGGACAGTCAGAGGGACAAGTTCAAGTTTGGTGCCTACCTGATACACCACTGTCTTGATTTTCAGAAAGAAGTTTGAGTATTTTTCACATAATTGGATCTATACATATACTACCATTATACTATCTTATACTTTTAAATTACATATTATTTGGTTAGGGCTTTTGCAACATGGATTTTTCTTCATCGTTTGCTAGCAGATATGATAGTTTTGATTGTATATTTAAAACAATTTAAAGACCTCTTGTGAGATTATCATCTTGACTTTTTGATTTTCCTGCATGGATTGTGTTAATTAACTGTTAGTCTTTCAAACATATGTTATAATTTAGTACAGTAACATATAAAATTTTATGTAGTATTCAGTGTTCATAATATTCTCATAGGATCCACTATACCACCGAATTTAAACTAATAATACTGAAAAGGCTGTTTACCTTCAAGATCCCTGTGGCACTTTAAAAGATCAATCAACTTGGCACTTTTGAAAATTTAAATTAAATTGACGATGTCTCATTACACTCTCTTTGATGATTATAATTGCATAGAAGTAGAATATAAATCTTAAGGAAACTAGCTTGGAAAGACTAATAGAAAACATGATAGATGCTGAATGTAGACATTGTGACTTTTGTTTGACTCTGAAAGAATAATTAATCATTTTAATTTTCTCCTCATTGATATCTAAAGTATACCTTGTGAACTAGAAAAATATTAAAAATAAGATTGGAAGAAATGCAGCTGAATTTTAAATATCCAAATTATATATTTACTTATAAAACTAGTTTGTTATTCAAAAAATAATTTTAAGGATTATTCCAAAATCTTTTAATTTTTAGATAATAAACTATGTTAATACATATTCTAAAATAGCATTAAAAATAAAGACAAATGTTACAGTTTCAACAATGTTTTGTATCACTTAATGGTAATTTCTTTTCCTTAAAATTTTGTATACATTTTGAAGGAGAAAAAATTAAGCATCTTAATTGATGCAAAAGGACATTTTCTAAAAATCAATATTCATTATTGAATTTTCAACCTTAGTAAATTCAAATTAGAATATTTTCTATACCTAAGATATATATTTTCAAATTATATTTTACATCTTAATCACTTTGAGAGTTATGATAATCCTACAATTTGAAGCTCTAGCTACTTCAAGAAATAAGATAAAATTATGAAGTAAAATTGAGTGAACAAAGCAAAGCAATCATTTTCATCGCGTACCTATTGTGCATCTTTTGGTAATAAGCAGTTAAAATTGCATTTTTTTAAATAGATTTTATTTATTTATTTGACACAGAGAAACACAGCTAGAGAGGGAACACAAACGGGGGGAGTGAGAGTGGAAGAAGCAGGCTTCCTATAGAGCAGGGAGCCCAACGCGGGGCTTGATCTCAGGTCTCCGGGATCATGACCTGAGCCAAAGACAGTTGCTTAACCAACTGAGCCACCCAGGCGCCCCTAAAGCTGTATTTTAAAAGGAATCATATTAAGAATGACAACAAAAAGATAATATATTTAAAAATAAATTTTTAAGGGAATAAGCCACACCAATATGAAAGATGCATAATAATTTATTGATAAGCATAAGCCATGAGAGACAAAAAAAATTAAGGAGGATAAAAATATTCTGAATTCCTAAATTATATTAGGATCCAAAAGGGATTTTTAGAATTTATTTGGCAAAAAACATTGGGATAATAAGTGATTCCTACAGCATGTGCAGATTCTCCAGTACCAGGTTCCTAGAGCAAGATGGGCTTCTCTGGCCCAGGCTGTGGGCAACACTCAGCCTCTGGAAGCTTCCCCAGCATCCACTCTCCCCCACAGGTTGTTCTGTGGCTGAGCATCACCAGTGAGACATCATCTTTTGAACTGAATTTCCTGATATCCTCAAGTAGGTATTGGAAGACTATGGCCTGTGTGCCAAATCAAGCCCACTAGGTGTTCCTGTAAATAATAAAGTTTCATGGGAAGAGAGCCATGCCTATTCCTTTAATTGGCTTTATTGGGGACTTAAACACACTATACCTGCAGAGCTGATTAGTTGTGACAGAGTCTGTGTGGTCCACAAAGCCTAAAATGTTTACTTTTTGGTATATAGAAAAGGTTGCCAACCCTTGCCCTAGAAGATAAATTTCCAGCAAGATTCATTGGTTAGATTTCCAACAAATTCTGCTGGCTGTGCTCTCTCCAGCAAAGTCTGGATCTAATCTCTGGCTGGAAGGGTTTCCTCCACATGAGCTGTAGGGGCAGTAGTTACTCTTTATATCTTTGATTCCTACATTTCGTAGAGTTCTCTGTATTTCTTACTAGCCCGTCCCTCTTTACTCAAATTCCCTGTTATAACTATTATACTAAAATTTTTCTGTTCAGATTATTCTATGGTGTCTGTTTCCTCACTGGATTAATATATAATGAGTACCATTTTTCCTCCTTTTATTTTTAATGTGTATGTTTCATTTATTTAAAGTAAGTTTCTTGTAGATACATATAGTATTTTAGTCATTCATTCTTTTCAAAATATAGTGTAACCACCTGTGTATTTTACATGAGATGTTTCACCATTTATTTTTAGTCTAATTTATTAATATGAGTGGATTCAAGTTTATCATCTTGCTCTTTGTTTTCTCTTTTCTCCATGTGTTTTATTTTTGTTTCATGTTTTCCTCTTTGTATGCCTTCTTTTGGATTAATTAGGATTTTTAGGATCTATTTTGCTTATTAATGTTTAATCATCACCATTTCTTTTTTTTTTTTTTTTTAAGATTTTACTTATTTGACAGAGAGAAGCACAGCCAGAGAGGGAATACAAGCAGCGAGAGTGAGAGAGGGATAAGCAGGCCTCCCGCCGAGTAGGCAGCCCGATGCAAGGCTCGATCCCGGGACTCTGGATCATGACCTGAGCCAAAGGCAGAGGCTTAACCACTGAGCCACCCAGGCACCCCAATAATTACCATTTCATATGCATTGTCTAGTTTTGTGGTTGTTTATGACAGGAAAAGAAGTCTGGTCCATATTACTATATCATGGCTAGACACTCAAGTCCAAAAAGGGGGTTTCCTTTTAATTTTCAGATATAATTTTGATTTGATATTATATATAAATTTTATATATATACTTCTGGATTTATATGAAATTACTTAGGTTTCACATAAAAGAAGAAATATTCAAAATAGGAAATAAAAGTTGGGAAAAAATTCTACTTAAGATCTCTGTTCCTTGGCATGACAAGTGATTTTCCATTGAAACCTGAATGTGTTGAGTATCGTGGTACAAGACTCAGGATCCCATTTGAATCTCACGATTCAGCAGGCCTCCTCCTCTATTACTCCTTATTACTTCTATTACTTCTTATTACTTTCATGGATGAAGATGGATGTCACCTTATGGATGAAGATGGTCTACATGGGAGTAGACATAGTCTCCCATGTGGTCTCCAGGGAGTGGTGGAACAAGAGGTAGGGACATCACTTGTCATCCCTGGAGGTGGTGACTGCCTGGGCTCCATTGTCATGGGCTCTAGCTCAGCCCCTGGATGTGGTAGCTGCCACTCTGCCTTCTCTGACTGGGGTGTTGGGGCACTTCAACAGACTGGCAAGGGTAAATGTCTAGACTCTCCACTCATCTTTTGCTGGCAAGACTGAGAGAAGGTCAGAGATTTTGTTTCTTTATGTTTGTCTGTTTTGTGTTTTTGTTTGCAGGAGAGTGGTTATTGTCTCAAAGTTTTCTGTGTTGCTAAGATGTTTCTTTCCTGGATTTTTGGCCAGAGAGGTCAGGATTTGGGGGGTCTTTTTTTTTTTTTTTTTTTTTTTGGCTGTACCTGTTAGCATTTCTGGGTATCCAGCTTCAATTCTTCATCTGGATAGATGAGGAGAAAAGAAAACCTATGGAACTTCACACCATACTAGTCTTCAGGTGTTGAGGTTCCTTGGCTGTGCCTTCTTCTCTCCATCTCTCACAGACCTTTTGTATTTGTGTTATGTATGATGTTTATAAAGTTTAGTTGTAATTAGCCAGAGGGAGAGGAAAGCAAATGTAGATGTTGGAATCACACTGTTTTTGAAAGACATACAGCCATTCTTTTCTCCATAGTTTGCAAGGACAAATGAGAAAAAATCATCAAGAAACCTGAGAACTCCACTGTACAGTTTTTGTTTGTTTTTCTGCCTGCAGAGAATCTGCAATCTAATTATCTATGGAATGACACAGGAGGTTGCTTCAGAACTTGCATCACTGCTGTGATCTGTGATGACTCTGCTCTCCTGAGCACTCTGCTTTTCATATTCTGCCATCAGAACCAGGGTCAAAATGAGTAGGTCACACCCAGGCCGGGGCCAGTCTAAGCAAAATCAGAGAGTTGACAATTGTGTTTTTGTTTTCACTCTGGGATGATGTTGGCCTTTGCTGTTATCTTTTCCTTCCACAGGTTTCTCTTCAGTAGATATTCTAAATCCTTCTGAGGTCCCTGCATTCTGTGTGCTACTCTTACAGATGGCAGCACGACTGTGATGTGTGAAAATCCTTCCATGTCTATTCATTCTTCTGCTCAATTAAATGTACTTAACCTGTTTCTCTCTCAACGGACCCTTTATGACAGCTAATTATCTAATTCAAACTGATAAGACACTGGGTTGTTAAACCTCCCAAGTCATATACTTTGATTTAACAAAGATTTTTCTGAAGGTCACGTCATAACTCAAAGGAGTTTCTGAAGCAGGGATGTTAGGCCTGGTACTGAGCCCATGGGGATGGTGGGTTATTGGAGAGATTGATTTTGTGCTTAAAGGGTACAGTATCTCATAACTTACACTCATATGTGGTGCTCTGGCTCTGATGGAGGATTGCTTTCTCACTGCACATGTCGAGTAACCAGGATGCTTCTGGGGGGACTCAGCTTCTGTGCCCTGTATATGTGTATTGGAAGTGCTGAGAGAGCAGGGCATCACTGGCAAGTAAAAATTTACCTCCTGCTCGCACTGTACTTTCTCCCCCTTCCCTATTTTGAATTGGCACTGGAGCTATTTTAAGTAAAATTTTGGTAGGGCAAAAGAGAAGATTGGTTTTGTTTTTGTTTTGTTTTTGTAATCTATTATAATCAGTACTATGATCCACTCCCTTGAAGTCACTTTTTCTGGAAGGGACCATAAAGTCAGAATCCTGGTATAATCAAAGCAACAAGCAAATTGCATCTGTAGAGTAGAGACTTAAGATACTAAATGAGTTAGTCAAATCATCTTTCTGTTAATGCTCATTTGCTCCCTCAGTTAACGCTTTTCCTTCTTACTCCTTCCTCTTTTTCTGTCTCCTTTCTCTCACACGCCTTTGTTCTTCCCTCTCTTGCCCTCCTTCTCAATTCCACAAATGCTTTCTCTCAAAGAAGACAATCTTGGTTGTTGATCATTCTGTTAGTCTTATGTCTACCTATAAGGGAGGAGTAAGGTATAAGCCATGGACTTCAGATAATTCATGATAGGGTATTGGTATTCTTGTTCCAAATACTGCCTCATCCTTCACAGGACCAAGGTTTAAGCATCACTTAACTAAATAGAATAGTCCTGGACTCTTGCACTTAGAGCATAATTTAGCCTAAGTTCCTTTTCATCCAATAAATTTGTTGTGAAGCAGACAAATATGTCAAACTATTTCCAATAACGAAGCATAGATCTCAAAAGGGCTTACAAATAGGAGTGCCTGGTTGGCTCAGTCGGTTAAGTGTCCAAAACTTGGTTTCCCCTCATGTAATGATCTCAGGTCATGATTGCCAGCATCAAGCTCCAGGCCCAGCAGAGAGTCTGCTTGAGATTCTCTCCCTCTGCCCACCCTCTCACTTGTGTACACACTCTCTCTAATAAATAAGTAATCTTTTTTAAAAACTCACAAATACATTTTTAACAGGTTTTTGAAAAAAGAAGTCACATGTTTTAGAACTACTTTCTCCCTTCTTTTATAGTTAAGCAAGGAGCCCATTATTGTTAAAGGAAGACTGTGTTCATCTTTTTTAAAATTAACATAAAATGTATTGTTTGTTTCAGGGGTACAGGTCTGTGAATCATCAGTCTTACACAACTCACAGCACTTACCATAGCACATACCCTCCCCAATGTAAGTACATCTTTTTAAAAAAGATTTTATTTATTTATTTGCCAGAAAGAGAAAGAGAGACCAAGCAGGGGAAGCAGCAGGCAGAAGGAGAAGCAGAGTCCCCAGAGCAAGGACAAACACCCCACCCCATCATCTCAATGTTGAGACTTTATCCCAGGACCTTGGATAATGACTTGAACCAAAGGCAGAAGCTCAACTCACTGAGCCACCCAGGTGTACCAGTTCATCCAGTTCATCTTTTTTTTTTTTTTTATTTCTTAATTGGGGAGGCAGAAGAGAGGGAGAGAGAAGCCAAAGCAGACCCTGTGATGAGCACAGAGCCCCATGGGGGGCTCAATGTCAACCCTAATATCACTTCCTGAGCAGAAATCAAGAGTCAGTTGCTTAAAGGATTGTGCCACCCAGGTGCCCCAGACTAAATTCATCTTCACTTGATTATTCTTTCACTATTTAACGCTTTCAGTGCTCCCCTTCTATGTCTAAGTCACTGTGTCAGTAAAGGTAGAGACTCTAATCCAAACAACAAACTTACTGAGGTAGATTTCTGAAACTCACTTTAAGTACTGAGGAACCAAGGTTTACAGGAGTTAAGGTATTTATCCCTGAGTTACAGCTATAAATGACAAAGGTAGAATGCAAACAGAATTCTGTCTGACTTGTTTCACACCTTTGACTACTTCTCCGTCTATGAAACACAGTCAAATATAAATTGTAGCAACATTTCAGGGGCCATCCAAATCTTATTTTAAGTTTATAATTGCAAAGGGAACTTGGTGGCGAGAGCAACCCATATGTGCCTAGCAGTGTAAGAGGTAGCCATTCAGAATGACAGGTTGAAGTATGTCTTGTGATTGATGCAGAGAGAGATCTTGCTCTTTGCTGTCAGCCTACCTCTGTTTGCCCTCCTCCTTAGGCTGGTCTAAAGGAAAGGAGAAACAAGGTGACTCTTTGGCTGTTACTGTGTGATCAGCTCTGCTGAAAGTTTTAGGGAGACAGCTGATCGAAAGTAACTGCAGAAATCAGATTTGAGGATTAACTATAGATTTCATTTTCTATCTTCCCCCAAGATAATAAAAAGTTAGCTATATCTGTATCAAATTCATCATCTTTCTTAACTTATTTATTTTGTTATTAGGATTTCTGTAATACTTCTAGATATGTAAGAATATTTCAGAATGTAACACCTTGAATGTGGGAATTATATCTGTTGAAATGGCTCCTTATAAAATTATTATATATAAGGTGATCAGAAGGATTCTAAAATGTTAGCTAAGGTGTTTAAGAATTGAATGCTTATCTTTAAATATGACATCATTATGTTAAAAAAGTACTAAGAAATTTACTAATATAAATATAACTTTGCTTTTATTTCTTTTTTTTTTCCATTTTTAATTTTGTATCTTTGGAATCAGCTACTGAATTCATTTTTACTATTGAGAGATTGTATGGATGTGTATTTTTTAAGAAAACTAATACATAAGTATACATTCATCTATGTGGTAAGTCCAATGTTATACCTATCATACAATTTCTGACACAAAGTAAGATATTTGACAAATAGGGGTGCCTGGGTGGTTCAGTTGGTTAAGCAACTGCCTTCAGCAGCCGGCTCCCTGCTCGGCGGGAAGCCTGCTTCTCACTCCCCTATTCTGTTCCCTCTTTGCTTCCTCTTCTTTAAAAAATGATAATAATCACCCATCTGGTATATCTCAAAGGTTGTTTCAGGACCAAAGATCCTGATTATAAATAAAAATTCCTTGAAGAACTATAAATAACACTATGCAAATGGGGGTTATTACAATAAATATGCAAACTGAATTGTTAGTCATTTTACAATTTCTTGATGGTTACTGGAATAAAATTTCAAATAAATGAGTTTATTTTTCCTTGTTTCAGATTTGTTTTTTTTGTTTGTTTTTTGTTTTTTTTTAAGATTTTATGTATTTACTTGACAGAGAGAGAGAGATCGCAAATAGGCCCAGAGGCAGGCAGAGAAAGAGGAGGAAGCTGGCTCCCGGCTGATCAGAGAGCCCAATGTGGGATTTGATCCCAGGACCCTGAGATCATGACCTGAGCTGAAGGCAGAGTCTTAACCTTCTGAACCCCCCGGGTGCCCCGCTTTTTTCAAGCTGTTATTTAAATTCCAGTTAGTTAACTTATAATGTAGTATTAATTTTAGGAGTAGAATTTAGTGATTCATCACTTACATATAACACACAGTGCTGATCACAAGTGCCCTCCATCACCCATTCAACTCCTTCCCCCCACTCACCTTCCATCTAGCAACGCTCAATTTTTTTCCCTACATTTAAGAGCCAGTTTTATAGTTTGCCTCTCTTGTTTTGCCCTTATGTTCACCTGTTCTATTTCTTAAATTCCATATATGAATGGAATCATATGGTGCTTGTCTTTTTCTGACTCATTTCACTTCACAAAAAACACTATAGCTCCATCCATGTCATTGCAAATGGCAAAACTTCATTCTCTTTTTATGGCTTTAGTAATATTCCACTGTGTATATATATTCACAACACTTCTTCTTTATCCATACATCAGTCAATGAACATTTGAGCTCTTTCAATAATTTACCTATTGTTAATAATTTTGCTATAAACATTGAGGTGCCCCTTCAAATCGGTATTTTTGTATCTGTTGGGTAAATTACCTAGTAGGGCAAGTGCTGGATCATAGGATAGTTCTATTTTTAACTTTTTGAGGAGCCTCCACAATGTTTTCCAGAGTGGATGCACCAGCTTGCATTCACACCAATAGTGTAAGAGGGTTCCCCTGTTTCTGCATCTTCCCCAACATCTTTTATTTCCTGTGTTGTTAATTTTAGGCATCCTCACAGGTATGAAGTGATAACTCATTATAGTTTTGATTTGTATTTCCCTAATGATGAGTGATGTTGAGCATCTTTTCATGTGCCTGATAGTCAACTGAATATCTCCTTTGGAAAAATGTCTATCCATGTCTTCTGCCCATTTCTTAACTGGATTATTGGGTTTTGGGATGTTGAGTTTGATAAATTCTTTATAGGTTTTGGATACTAAGCCTTTAACAGATATGTCATTTGCAAATATATTCTCCTATTCCACTGGTTGACTTTTAGTTTTGTTGATTGTTTCCTTCACTGTGCAGAAGCATTTTACCTTTTCTTTTTAGATTTTATAATTCTGCTTATTTATTTGAAAGAGGGAGACAAAGAGAGAGAGAGAGTGAGCACAAAGGGAGAGTGAGAAAGAGAAGCAGACTCCCCACTGAGCAGGGAACCTGACATAGAAGCTTGATCCCAGGATCCTGGGATGATGACCTGAGCAGAAAGCAGATACCCAGCCAACTGAGGCACCCAGGCACTCCCAGACTTTTTAATCTTGACAAAGTCCCAATAATGTTTTTTGTTTGTTTGTTTGTGTGATTTTTGTTATTTTTGTTCATTTGTTTGCTTTGCTTTTTCCCTTGCCTCTGAAGACAGATACAGTAAAAAGGTGCTATCCTGCCTGTTGTCTTAGCTAGGATTTTGATGATTTCCTGTCTCACATTTAGGTTTCTCATCCATTTTGAATTTATTTTTGTAAATGTTGTAATAAAGTGGTCTAGTTTCATTCCTTTGCATATTGCTCTCTAGTTTTCTCAGTAACATTGTTGAAACAACTGTCTTGTTTTCCATTGGATATTCTTTTTTGCCTTGTTGAAGATTAGTTGACGATTGAGTTGTGGGTCTACACCTGGGTTCTCTATTCTGTTCTATTGATCTATGTGTCTGTTTTTGTACCAGTACCATACTGTCTTGATGATTACAGCTTAGCAATACAGCTTGAAAGCTGGAATTGTGGTGTCTCCAGCTTTGCTTTTCCTTTTCAACATCACTTTGGCTATTTGGGGTCTTTTGTGGTTCTGTAAAATTTTAGAATTGTTCTAGCTCTGTGAAAAATGCTGGCGGTGTTTTTATAAGGATTGCATGAATGTGTAGTTTGCTTCAGGTAGTATAGAGATTTTAACAGTATTTGTTTTTCCAACCCATGATCATGAAATGTTTTCCCATTCCTTTGTGTCATCTTTAAGAATATATATTTAATTTGTTGTTGTTGTTGTTGTTATTACCTTTCAGCCATTCATACGTCACATATTTTCTTGTATATTTCTATAAAATAGTAGCACAATGCTGACATTGCTTAATATGATGATAAGTCACAGTATAGAATACACCTTTCTATTCATGCAATTCATGTATATAGCAACCAGTATTTACAATAAAAAGTAATAGGAATGATTCCTGGGGGAAAATCAGTTATCAATGTAGGTAACGTAGATATAGATATTTCTCTTTATATTTATGAACAAAAACAAAGTTACATCTCTAAATTTTATAGGAAGATATAATGTGTATCTACAAGGTGGATAGATAAATATACATGTTAAATAAGCATATAATTTACATTATTTGTATTAGTATTCTATTTATATCTAATTCAGGCATGTATTGAATGTTTATCTCTGGGAAAATAAAATATAAAAGGGATCCACTAAGACACACTAATTTTATTTATTTTATGAAATATTTTAATTTATAGAAGTACAGATAACATATCATAGCTTTTATTTAAAAATCAATTGAGGAAATAGCAAATTACATATATTGATTTATATATATTTATCTGATGATTATGCATGTCTCTTTGATGATACATTTCTAATATGCTTTGGAAGAATTAGTTTCTCTCTCCTGTGCTTTCATTAATGTATTATAATGTTTATCAGTAGAATGTAATTGTTTATATACCCTTTACTTCAAACAGATTGGATTCTATGAGTGCAAGAAGTGTGACTTTATTTTAATTTTTAAAGATTTTATTTATTTGACAGAGAGAAACACAGCCAGAGAGGGAACACAAACAGCGCGACGGAGAGAGGGAGAAGCAGGCTTCCTGCCAAACAGGCAGCCTGATACGGGGCTCGATCCTTGGACTCTGAGATCATGACTTGAGCTAAAGGCAGAGGCTTAACCACTGAGCCACCCAGGTGCCCCTTATTCTATTTTGTTTTATCACTAGAAGATACTCCATTTCTTAGATTCAGAGGTACTCAAAAGTGTTTGTATGCTGTGAAATTAGACAAAAGTAGCAAGCAGAATCAATATGGAATTAAATATATTTAGTATTAAAAATGGATAATCTCAGGATGCCTGGGTGGCTCAGTTGGTTAAGCGACTGCCTTCGGCTGAGGTCATGATCCTGGAGACCCAGGATCAAGTCCCACATCGGGCTCCCTGCTCCGTGGGAAGCCTGCTTCTCCCTCTCTCACTCCCCCTGCTTGTGTTCCCTCTCTCAGCTGTGTTTCTCTCTGTCAAATAAATAAAATCTTAAAAAAAAAATGGATAATCTCCAGCAGGAAAAAACAGAAATATTGATAAACAAATAAAAAGAAGCAAAAAAGTCCAGCAATTTAGAACTATTTTTTTAAACCACATAGCCATATATCTTTTGCTCCCTAAATGTTATTAATTTACAAGGCAATACAATAAATCATGTTGGGTTTTGATGACTCAGCAAAATGAGAAGGCTGAAAATCATTTCAAAAAATTTATTTTATGGGGACATTTTGAAGTATGTACTGTAATAAAAATCCCTTAAAATTTTATTAAAATACATGTACTGAAAATAAGAAATTATTTTTATTTTCTTCCTTCAATATTTTCTGGAATGATTTTTATCTATGTGATTTATTTTTTAAAAATTATTCATATTTTATTATTTATTTACAGTGTGTGGTTTCGGAGCTTACAAAGTAAGGACTCGGTTACCTAGTAAAACACTTACATGGTGTTCAACGAATGCAAATTTGTGTAGGAGGGTGTGTGTTCACATGCGTAAAAACACTCAATAGTCTTTTCTAAATATATAAAGAAAGAAGAGCTATTAGTAAATGCTTATAAATTGAATGAAAACTTAAACTAGGTTTCATATAATTAGTTGTCTTTTTAAAAAATGGTTTATGTGTGAGAAACTGAAATATAAAAATTCAGGCTCTAAGATATTTTACCAGACATACAAACATCTAGAAAAGTACCTTATTAGTTCATTGATATATTTAGTAAATGATTTCCATTCTTATTCAGTCAGATTTTCATTAGTACAAAAATGTGAACACTTTGAAGCTTGATTAGTGGGCTTAAGGAAAATAAAGTCACCTTTTTAATCTCAGACTTAACTGTGAGGCAGAATGAATGTTCTAATTACCTATGGGGTTGAAATTATTCATGCATGACAAAGATTTAATTGATCCAGATGCAACCTATACATAGAAGACAAAACCAACTCTAAGGGAGTCTCTCCTCTGAAGAGCTAATGGAATTCTGTGTTTGCAATAGGGGGAAGAAAGAACTTTACTTTTCTTATAATGTCCTAATTTGCTCAGTAATTCCTAATAAATTATATCTGTCTCAAGGGTTGATTCTTCAACCTCAACTCATTGGTGTGAACACAGATACTATATTTTCACAGATTTTGACACATCCTCTTGGAATTAACAAACTTCTTTCTGTATAGGGTAGGTGAGCAAATATTTTAGGCTCTGGACCACATGGTCTCTGTTACAATTGCTCAACTTTGCTATTGTAGAAAGCAATCATAGACAATACTTAAGGAATAGTTTAGCTGTGTTACAGTAAAACTTCATTTATAGAATAAGAAACCCAAATGCAGGCCATTAGTGACAACTCAGTGGATTAAAGCATGTCTCTGTTAACATAACTAGAAAGTCTAAGGTTTTGAAATATTTTTTCTACTATTCATTTACCTCATTCTTTTTAACATCGAAGATAAGTTCTAATGAAATATTATTCATAACATTTCAATATATTCAACGAAGAATATATTGAATGAATTCTCACATGGCTTTTCACAATAGGGAGTATTAGTTTTAAAAAGAGTAGATGTTTTGGTAAGATTGTTCCTTAATCCATGTAATTTCTAAGTAAACCAGATTTTCTGAATGCACTGCATATTTCCAAGCATGATTTAGAGGATTTAAGCATGTTCAGTCAGTCATTCTTGAACAAATAATGAATATCTTAAAGAATGCATGCAAATTTCAAAAATGCCAGATCCCATTTAAACACTGGATAAGGGTGGTTTATTTCAGCTTATGAAAGATTGAATATACAAAAGGACAATGGCCAAGCTGTATAAGATAATAGAACCCTGACCTCCAATCTCTATAGCAACAAGCTCTGGGAAGCCAAACCACAGTGTCTGCAGTAAACGGCACAGAAAGATCCGAACTGATTAAGGATGACTAGCTTCCCTATTTTTTTGCCCTTCCTTCCAACACAGGTTTAATGAGAAAAAAATCAAATATGGTCCCATAGTTTTTTAAAAATGGATATAATATATTAGAAATTAATATTTTTCATTTAGTGCTTAATTCCAAAGATGTTTTTAAGCAACATGTATTGAAAATCACTTTGATAATCCAAAATGATATTTTCTGACTGCTTATTTCAATATACAGTATATTTCTATTATTATATTCATTTCTCTACAAATTCACAGTCCACTTAGTAAATGCCTTACATAATACATATTTGGGAAGAGTTGGTATTCTAAACCTCAGAATAAAGGAATCATATTTTTAAATTAAAAAACTTTATGTATATATTCATCTTTCTGTATATAATGTATATTGAATAACTTCATTAGAACTTTAAGGATTTTGTGAGAAGCAAACACACTAAGGGTTAGAAATTCACTGGAAATTTTTATCAGAAAGGAAAGAATTTGAGTTTATATATTTACTGATTACACTTTTATCATAAGTAGTTTATTATACCTTCAGTGAGTAATAGAGGAATTGAGAATATTAGTAATAACAATAGATACAAAATTTGTGAAACATTTTGTGTCCATCATATTAGGATGAGATAAGAATACACAGTAATTTTAGGGACACCTTGGTAGCTTAATTGTTTAAGCTTTCTACTCATGATTTCAGTTCAGGTCATGATTTCATAGGTTTTGAGATTAAACCCACCTGGAACTCCAGGCTCACTGGGGAATCTGCTTGAGATTCTCTACCTCTGCCCATCTCCGCACTCACATGCATGCACTCTTTCTCTCTCTAAAATAAATAAATCTTTAAAAAAAGGAATATCCTAATTTTAATTTTGTCTCAGAATATGCCCTTAATTATATGATGTAATAGATTTACCTACTTCTCTATGTTAAAAACCACAATGTCTCATGTACTTAAAGCCATACAAGTTGTTGGGTTTTTTTGGAAAATAACACAATTTATGTATCTTCAGAAAAAAATGAAACTGGAAATCATGGAGCCATCAAAGTAACAAAAAGAATTTTTTTTCTAGGGAAAAAAATCACTGCTTTATTTGAATCATGTTTAAGATTTATATTGTCCGACATTTTGGATGACTATTATGTGAAGATTTATGCACTTCATAAAAAATCATAAAATTATAGTGCTGGTGGAGGCTAAAGTTAGTTAGTCGACTCCATTTTGTCAATAGTTAAATTGAAAGCCTGAGAAATGAGTGACTTTACAATGGTCAGAAATCCACTTATCAGTAGACTTTAGATTGAAATCATGATTTGTACATTTTTTCTATAATCTATTTTTCCTGAAATAGATTTAAAAAAAAATGAGTGTAGAAGATATGATAGGTGAAGTTTAATTATCAAAAGGAAATAAAAGCTAACTTTTATTTAGAACTTTCCATAAGCCAGACATAACACAGAACCCTTCAACATGGATCATCTTATTTAATATTTCCAATAGTCTTATTAGGTAGGCATTATTTTCAGTACCACTTTATCATTAACAAGACTGAGACCTAAAAATATTATTTAAATTTTTCTATGTTCCACAGCTAATAACCATCAGGCACAAAACTGGAAGCCAGGCAATTGGGACAGAGATCAAATTCCATTAGACTCCATCCAATCTGTCATCCATTAACCAGACTCAAATTGGTCCACTTGGCATACCAGCAAAGGTATTGTCCTCCCTTTAAAACATACTGTCCTTGGGCGCCTGGGTGGCTCAGTTGGTTAAGCAACTGCCTTCGGCTTAGGTCATGATCCTGGAGACCCGAGATCTAACCCCACATTGGGCTCCCTGCTCCACGGGAAGCCTGCTTCTCCCTATCTCACTCCCCCGCTTGTGTTCCCTCTCTCGCTGTGTTTCTCTCTATCAAATAAATAAAATCTTTAAAAAAAAAATAAAATAAATTAAAAAATTAAAAAAAATAAAACATGCTTTCCAATGCCCAGTTCTAGAAAATGTGCCAAACTCATAAGGCAACTTCTATGTAAGTACGGACACATAGTAAACACAGAGTAAAATCCTCTATTTTCCACTTTCACAAATTTTTTCAGGTTATCAAACATACATGGACCACAACTGACTAGAGAAGTGGTATCTAGGGCATTACTCTCCATCCTGAAAGAGTAAGAATGACCTAGTGCTTCTGCCACACACGAACTGGATCTGCATGAAAGCATTATTTCTCCATTTTGGAAATTCTTCTTCAGGATGAAACTAAAGCATGATTATTTAAGGAGGTTAGCAATAACAACAATTAAAAAAACATCATTCCATTCCATTCTGTGAAAAAACTTGAGAGACTGTAAAATGGTCAATCTGCATTTAGTCCATGATTAAGTCCATATCTCAAAAAATAGTGTGTAGAAAAAGAACCAACGATATGATTATCCATATTCTTAAAATTAGTGATTTTTGGGGCGCCTGGGTGGCTCAGTTGGTTGGGCGACTGCCTTCAGCTCAGGTCATGATCCTGGAGACCCGGGATCAAGCCCCGCATCAGGCTCCCTGCTCCGCGGGAAGCCTGCTTCTCCCTCTCTCACTCCCCCTGCTTGTGTTCCCTCTCTGGCTGTGTTTCTCTCTCTCAAATAAATAAAATCTTTAAAAAAAAAAATTAGTGATTTTTCTTTTTTTATAAATATTTTATTTATTTATTTGACAGAGAGAGATCACAAGTAGGCAGAGAGGCAGGCAGTGAGAGAGAGCAGAGGAAACAGGCTCCCCGCTGAGCAGAGAGCCTGACGCAGAGCCTTGATCCCAGGACCCTGAGACCATGACCTGAGCCGAAGGCAGAGGCTTTAACCCACTGAGCCACCAGGGCACCCAAATTAGTGATTTTTCTATTTTTGGTTCCAAAAAATATGACTTTCCCCCAAGAATGAAAAGAAGGCAGTGGATTTAGATCCTACTTATTTTTACATTGGGAGTGGAAAGTGTGTGCTCAAATCCCAAAGCTACATGATTCTAAATGAGGCATATTTTATTTTTGCCTCATTTTCTTACTTGAAAACAGGAATAAAAATGGTAGCTATTTTACAGAGTTAATCTTGAAGTTAGCTGAGGTTATAAATGGGCTCAGAGCAGAGATAGGTGCAGTAGAGGGGCCATTTTTCTTTTTTCTTAAACTTTTTTCTTTTGAGATATGGACTTTATTTTTTACTTATGTTTTCAGGACTTAGAATAAAAGTTACTATTTTAAGTATGTATTAATAACCTCAATTCCATGACTTCAAAAGCTTGTTTTTAATGACATTAGGAACCTTGAAATTATAGCTTACCTTCCAGGAACATGTCAGGAAAAAAGCAAGACCTGTAATTGACAACTTTAGTCTAATGTGTAGTGACTACAAAGAGCTTCATTTTGTAACTGATGTACTATCTATGACTTAGAAGTCAGAACCACCATTTTGGATATGATATTGTATTTCTAACATAAGTATTTGAAGCATAATACTAATCCTTGGATATTCCACATCATGTCAATATGGCTTTAATGTTAATATAATTAAAAAACTGAAAATTTCAAGAAAACATGAAATATGCACAATGTTAGATAGTGATCTTGACTTTTTTTTTTTTTAAGATTTTATTTATTTGACAGAGAGAAACACAGCCAGAGAGGGAACACAAGCAGGGGAAGTGAGAGAGGGAGAAGCAGGCTTCCCGCGGAGCAGGGAGCCCGATGTGGGACTTGATCCCGGGTCTCTGGGATCATGACCTGAGCCGAAGGCAGTCGCTTAACCAACTGAGCCACCCAGGCACCCAGTGATCTTGACTTTTTAAAAAATATGAATTTATTTTTTGAGTTTCACTTTAGCTTAAAAGACTGATTTCAGCATTTCTGAGTATGTTTATACCAGAAGGGAGAATGACTACAGGGTATCCTAAGATTTATTTTACTCAGTCAATGGTGGTAAAAGTCCGATGTACTAGGAGGGCTAAATGTCAGAGTTTGTGCTGCTTGAATTGTTCTTTGGCTTCTTCCATGCACCCAGAGTCATGTATGATAATCTGGAGAGCAACAAAGTAAACATTTTAAGAAATTGTCTTACTAAAAGACCTAAGAATCTGAGAACATGAGACTACAGGCTTTGTGGCCTCATGACTAAAAGGTAGAATTATAAGAAGGGAAAATGATTTCCCTCATTCAAGTGAGGACACTGTGAATCACTCAAGGGCTCTTACAGACTCATAGAGAAGCACCCAAAGCAGAACAGCAAAGGGAACCCTTATTGAGCAGGACATTAGATTAATTTGCCCTCAAAATGAAGAACAAAAAAATACACCGATATTGAAGCAGAAGTCCAGATAGCAGAGGAGTGGCTCATGTGCATGAGCAAATGCTGCCAGAGGAAATGGGAGCCTTCATATGAAAGCCAAGAGATTAAATTCCCCAACAATTTAATTTATACCTTCTCAAACTGATGGATAAAATTAAAATGAGCTTGCTGAGAGCTAGTGTGATATAATGGTTAAGAACCCATTCAGAGATCAAAGTGGATGGGCTCAAAACCTGACTTGTTTATTATGAATGTGTATGATAATAATAATACCTCAAAGGATTTGGGGGAAGACTAAATGAGTTAATTTTTGTGTGCAACTGAGTTTTTAAATATCACTGGGACTGAAAATGTGACAGCCCTTTTGGAATTCAATCTGTTAATTTCTCATAAGGTAAATACCCATCTATTATATGAATCTTCTAAGTATTTACTCAAGAAAATTAAAACATGTATTCAGGAAAAAAATCTAATGCTGAAATGTATCTTTCTGAAAGTACATAAAAAATGTTTAACAGTGATGGTTTTTCTCTGAATTTTAGAATTATGATTGATTTCCTTTTCCTTGTGTCTAATTTTAGGAAATTAATTTTAGAAACTTTCTTAGTATATGTAAAAAATTTTATAGTATTTCTCTAATTGCTATATGACTGGAGATATGGGAAACACAGTAGAGACATTATGCGTCTCTCAATGATAAATTGAGAGATTAATAAGTGGCTCTTCAAAATGTTCTCTTGTATACTTTCCACCATGTTGTGCTATTTAAGCATAACAAATATTGAGAAACTATTAGGTTCTGAGAAATCTCTGGGCAGAGATATTATTTAGTCCTCTCAAAAAGCCCTGTGATTTAAGTGCTATTATTTCAATTAAAGAAAGAGAAAATTCCAAATCAAAGAAACTCCAGTACCTATTAACAACAACAACAATAAAGCTAAGTAACTGAGTGAACCCTAAAATCCATATTTCCTTTGTTATACCATATTCTTTTACTAGTTTATGCTATTTTTTAAAATCATAAGCCATATTTCATTGAAACTTCTAAATCATATTTCCTTAAAAATTCCCACTTCTTGGGATGTAGGGGTAGTGAGAGGGAACTAATTTTAGGCAATTCAGTTTGAAAACTGCTGATATCACATTGTTCATTGTTACAGACAAAATGCTTGCACCCTCTGACCCCCCCATTCATATGTTGAAGCCTTTACCCCCAAAGTGACAGTATTTGGATATGGGATCTTAGAAGGGGTAATTAGGTTTAGTTGGGGTCATGAAGAAATAGCCCTCATAATAGGATTAGTTCCTTTTATTTTTAAAAAGATTTTATTTTTAAGTAATCTCAATACCCAATGCAAGGCTCATACTTAGAACCCTGAGATCAAGAGTCACACACTCCACAGACTGAACCAGCCAGGTGCCCCAGGGTTAGTGCTCTTAGAAGAAAAGGAAGAGAGAGAGAAACTTCTCTCTCGATGTATGCACAAATAAGAGATCAAATGAGCACACACCCTAGATGGCAGCTGTTTTTAAGCCAAGAGGACACTTACCAAGAGCTGAATCTGCTGGTCCCTTGATGTTGGGCTTCTCAACCCCCAGAACTATGAAAGAAATAAATGTGTTTTT
The DNA here is from genome assembly GCA_004023965.1 of Spilogale gracilis. Lineage (NCBI taxonomy): Eukaryota > Metazoa > Chordata > Mammalia > Carnivora > Mephitidae > Spilogale > Spilogale gracilis. The sequence goes on along the minus strand of PITA01007572.1, from coordinate 13,141 downwards.
TAAGTCACCCAGTCTCTGGTATTTCGCTATTGCAGATTACTGAGGTGTTAATTTAATATAAATTTTTGGATTGAATTGCTCTGTTTGTTATTGTTTTTATTTTAACAAATATTAACTTATCCCCCTGTTTTTCAAATGGTGGTGGGGGTGGGGAGGACATATATGATATGGTGGAAAAGGATGTAGAATAGAAAAGCTATCCCTAGTGTCTAAAGGATCTTCACTGATCTTTGCTCTTGGTCACTAAAGCCATCTCATCTCTGGCCTATGGAACAGTTCACACCTAGTGTGAATGGGGTTCTATGTGGGGACCCGTTGCAGAACCCACAGCCCCAGACTTGCTCTAGGTACCCACGTACTCATGCTTGTCCCAATGGTCTAACAGCACTCTTTGCACTTCTGTGACTCTCACCACACACCAGGAATTGCTCTGGACGTGAAGATCCAGGAAACTGATGCAGACACATCTGTTTAGCGATAGCGACTGTCTGTACACCATTACTCTACCACTTATAAGAAATGCCAACATCGAGGTCTCCACCTAAAAGATATATCTGGTCTTCACCTTACTCTTCTAGGCTGTATTACATTCCTCTCCCTTACTACATGGACCTAAGGGCCCAGAAGGCAGGGAAATGCACTTTCAAGACTTTATTTCCCTCTCTCTGTCCATCTTTATCTTCCTGTTTCCCTGATTTACCCAAAACAAACAAACAAACAAACAAACAAACAAACATCCCTCCGTATGAAATGAGCAGACTTTTATTTACTTGCCCACTGCAATAAAATTTAAATAACATTAAAGGAACTCAACATATATATTTTTTCTCAATCATTTCTATTTTAAGACTATGATTCTGCTGCAAAATTATATTTTTACTCTCAGAATCTAAATTTTTATTTACAGTTTGTTTATATTTGTATTCTTTCTAGATCAATTGTAAAATACTCACCCTTCCTCTACCATAGGGAGATGGAAGCTTTGGGTTATCTAAGGAGAGAGCCTTACTTGTGAAGACAAGAAATAAATAAAACCACATGAATATTTCATAAAAATGTAATAGCAATTACAAAATGGGTTTCTAAGCTTGTAGAAATGTTACTGGGACTTCCTTCTAAATGCTCTTAAGTGCTGTGTGCTCTGTACCTTAGTGACTTTGCATTATTCCTCTTCCCAGAAATGCCATAGCATCTTGCATTTTTTTTTCTTTTACTTATATAGCCAATGCATATTTTTGAATGTTGAATATAAATCTTATGTCCTATGTGAAATTGTCTTCAATACTTAAATCTGAATGCTCTCTTCCTTATTCAATAAGTAAATGGCAAACACTCCTATGTGGAGCACACAGTTCTGGTCCTTAAGAAAGTTATAGACAAACTTTTACAAACTTTATATATAAAGGGTCAGATGGTAAATATCTATGCTTTATAAGCCAGATAAGGACTTTGTCACATACCTTCTCCTTTTTTCCTCCTCCACACTTTACAACTTTTAAAAATGTAGTAAAAAGAGGGGTAAAACCCATTGTTAGTTCATAGGCTTTGCTGTAATTTTCCCAATGTGCTGTAGTTTGTTGATTCCTGTATTAGACCAAGATCTTTAAAAGAAGGACAACATTAAATAAACCTCTATGCCTATAATTCATTAAAGTGGTAGAAATTAATGACTCAGACAAGTGATGGAAGACTAGTGGACAAAGTCCTGGTTTGGTGAGTGGTGAGGGTCTCTCCTTGTCCTCATTTTGATCTTCAGTCCCCTTCTGCTACAGTCCTTATTTGTAAAAATAATTTGGAACTTCTTCTTTTGGAAACATTTGATTTGGAAATAGCTAAAAATTTGAATAAAAGTTGTGTGAATAGGAACAGGACAAAAAAATTATTATGCTTTAACAAATTTACCTATAGTTAACATTTAACCTCATTGGCTTTATCATTGATTCATTTACTTACTTGTAATTTTTCCTGAACCATTTCAAAGTCAGTGGCTTATATCCTTTAATATCTCAGGGCATATTTCCTAAAAATAAGGATATTCTCTTATTTTACCATAATATAGCTGTCGAGTTTAGCAAATTTATTACTGATTTTATCTAATCTACCACCCTAATTGTAATATCTATCAACCCACACCAGTCGTTCACATTTCCTTTTCCCTCTTTTTCTGTCAGTAGAAGATTCAGTATAGCATTAGGTATTGAATTCATTCCTCACTTCTCCTATAATCTGGGCTAACAAAAACTGCATTTTACCACTTACAGAATCTGTACATGATAAATGATACATCTATACATGGCTGTCTAATGCATTTGTAATTCAAGAAACAGTTTTCCTCAGCTGCCACTAAGGTCCTCAGTCTTTCCAAGGAACTAATGTGGTACTGGAGTGAAGCCCTCACTTCACCAGGTGACTAGCGCCAGAATTGCAGCTGCCTCTCACACCATGGCCTCAGCCCCTGAGCTCACTGCACCTATGGCCCTCATCAGCACCACAGTGATGTGACCATCACAAAGGGTAAGGTCAATACTCTCATTAAAGCAGCCACTATAAATGTTGAACCTTCCTGGCCAGGTTGATTTGCAAAGGCCCTGGTCAATGTCAACATTACGAACCTCAGCTGCAGTGCTGGGGCTGGAGGACCTGCCTCAGCAGTCAGCACTGCACCAGCAGAAGCTCCAACCATCTCCACCTCTGTGGTCCCAGCCAGGGAGAAGGAAAGGAGAGTCAAATAGAAGAATCTCAGGTGTCTGGTGATGACATGAGCTTTTTGTTGTTGTTTTTGTTGCTGTTTTGGGTTTTTTTTTTGACTAAACCTCTTGTAATAATTTAAATGAAAATCTGAACTCTTTAAAAAATGGAGGAAGGAAAGCAAAAAGGAAAAGAAAAAAGAGGGGAAAAGAAAAAGTGAAAAGAAAAAAGGAAATAAAAGAAAGGAGAAAAGAAAAGAAAGAAGAAAAGAAAAAAAAATGTCCAGGACAGTGCGTGATCCGCCCCTCCTGCCATGCCCAAGCCACTGGGAAAACTTTGGTGGAGGTACCTGTGAATGTGAATGAAAGCCCCTCCGGGCTTTCCTTACCTAGAATCCGGAAAACCACATACCCTGTGGGTCAGGGCAACATGTCCTTTGTGTGCTTATTCAAGATGTATAGTTCCATTTAATCCTCCTCCCGGTATCATATCTCTGTATCTCTTATCTGTATTTCTTGATCCCTGTGCCTCAATGGTCTCAACTTCTGTGAGTTTAAGCAATCACTCTGTATCCCGCAGTAACAATACTAATCCTGTCTCTAGGGTGGGTGCAAAAGCAGTTAAAGATTTAACTGCACCACCCAACTTCCTCACTTTTGAATAATAAAAGACTGGGGCCCCTGTCAGTCAAGAGAGCCTGAGAGACAGAGAGACAAAGGCAGAGAGACTTCGAGGATGCAGCAAGAGAGCCTTCCAGGAGAGCAGCAAAAAACAGCAAGAGAGCCTGCAAAGAGAGACAGAAGCAAAGAAGCAAGAAAGCAGCAGAAAGAAAAGCAGACAGAGAGTAAAGAGACAGAAGGAGAGAGAAGTAGAGCAAGAGGGCCAAAGCCAGAGCTAGAGAGCTAGAGCTAGAGAGCCAATGCTAAAAAGCCAGAGTGTGCGCCTGAGCCTGCTTCATAGGTCTCTCCTGACTGACCTCGGGTCTGTCAGCTTGCATCAGCTCTCCGTGTCCGCGTCATTATTTCACCTGCCACACATCCTGTGGTTCGGGACCCACATCTCCGCCAAGGCTGGTTCCTCCAGCGGCGACAAAAAAAGATGAAAGAAAAGACAAAAGAAAGAAAACAGAACAATAGAATAGCCAAGTCCTATTTATTGGGACACTTCAATGGCATCTAACTGCTCACAGCAATAATTCTAAACTCCTCTGTCCTGCTTTCCAGCCCTCCATTATATATTCTCACTATTTATCTGTGCACTGCTCTTCCTGTGGCTACAGCAAATTGTAGCTGGTGTCATAACCTGGTATAGGCATCTCTCGGTGTGACTTCCAACTCTACTGCTTGTTGACGGCATATATGTGTGTGTGCGTATATATATATACGCATAAACACACGCACATATATATGTATGTGAATATATACACATATATGACATTTTACTTTTTTAAGATTTTATTTATGTATTTATTTTTCATTATATTATTTTATTTTTTCAGTGTTCCAAGATTCATTGTTTATGCCCTACCCCCAGTACCCCAGGCAATATGTGCCCTCAATCCCCACCACCATGCTCATGACATTTTACTTTTTTATATGATTTACTTCTCTTACTCAGTTAAGAAATTATGAGTGTTCAAATAGCCGAAATATAGTATATCATTACAGTATAATATATTATAATATAGTGTATCATTATAGTACTTCACATCATTTGATGTGATAGTCAGTACCCAGTGGGTTACACAGACTGAGTTATGAATATTTTCCATTTGTCTTTCTTTTGTATGATGCAATTTACCCTCTAGAGTCAGTCATAATGACAAATAACTGAAAGTTCTTCAAATACCTTAGTATGAATATATTTCATAATCAGAATACTGGTAAAGTGCCTCAAGAGGGTAGTAGTAGTCACAGTGAATTTTGTGCAAGTGTTCTCCCAGGCTTGGGAATGTCTTGACCCGAGACTCAACTTAGGAAGCCAGTTCCTAGTGATCAAATATGTGCAGTAAGTTAGTTGTTCTTTTGAGGACAATGAATTTATATGCTTAGAACAAGTGTTTAATTATGAGTCAAGAGCAATTTAGTGGTGCCTGAATGTAGAACTTAATAGTGTCACACTAATTTGCATTGAAATATTGGCAAGCTTATTACATTATGAAAAGTCTATTAGTCATAAAATAAGGTTTTTGAAGAAACATGTATGGTTGATTAATAACTGGAAATAAAACAGTTACACAGATGAACTATTGACCCTACCACACATGAAATTGTACAAAAGTTATTTTGTCGGTGCAATTGTCACCTACCAAAATACATAATTCAGAAAAACTCATAAATATAAGAATTTTTAACAGAATAATAAAACTTCCATATAAAAAGATCTATATTATTGAAATCTTAAAAATATAATGTATTAAAAAGTAAATAAATGCCAATCAAACTAGAAACAATTATTTTTTAACTCTTCTTGAGACACTGCTTACCTATGGTATAATAGAGAAAGGGACACACTACATTTGATCCTTCACTTTTTATGTGAAATACAAAAAGCAAAACTTCTTTGTTTAAAATTAACAAACTGTATAAGCTAATTTACTGCACTGACGCTTATAATTGATGTTTTCTACTCATTTTGTATCTTCTGTAAGTATAATACATCTATAATTTTCTTGAGATCATCTTAGGAATGAAAAATCATATTCACCTCAACAAAAGCAAAGACTGTGATGTCTGCAGTCTAATGACTTCTATGCTACGAATGCAGATTTGTAAAAATACTTAACTCTAATGTTTTGTAGTAATTGTTAAAATTATTTGTAAAAAAATTAGCACGAGGTTTTAAAAATATCAATAGTATGGACAAAAATCTAGTGATCTATAGCTCAGACTAGCTTCCTTTTTTTTTTTTTAATAAGAAATACACTTATTTGGTTTCTATTTAAAACCTTGTAATTAGTGTTAGTTTTCTCCCAAATTGACTCACTAAAACTTAAACCACTTTCCTTCTAGTCTGTTGAAAATTATAAAAGTTGAGAAAAGAGATATTACCTAGAGTTGAGTTTGGAGGAAAAGGATAATTTCTAAGTATATTGTTTTCATATTTTTAAAAATTGATGTAACTTAAGTAATTTATTTATTTATATTGTGAGTGAATTGCAGTGTCACCTGGAAATATCTCTATCATTATCATTCTGTGTACCCAGAAATACAGTATTTTGCTTCTCAATAAATCAGTTTATCTTTTGTTTTCAACATTTAATTTAAATCCAATTAGTTAACATACAGTGTAGTATTAGTTTGAAGTGTAAAATTTAGTGAATCATCACTTGCATATAATACCTAGTGTTCATTACAAATGCCCTCCTTAATGCCCATCCCCCACCCACTGCCAGTTAAGAGTCTCTTATGGTTTGCCTCCTTCCCTTTTTTACCTTATTTTATTTTTCCTTCCCCTCCCCTAGTTCATTTGTTTTATTTCTTAAATTCCACACAAGCGAAATCATAAGGTATTTGTCTTTCTTTGACTGACTTATCTTGATTAGCATAATACACTATAGTTCCATACGCGTGGTTGCAAATGGCAAAATTTCATTTTTTTGATGGATGCATGATATTCCAGTGTGTGTGTGTGTGTGTGTGTGTGTGTGTGTAGGTGTGTGTGTGTGTGTGTGTGTGTGTACATACCACATCTTTATCCATTAATTAGTCAGTGAACATTTGGGCTCTTTCCATAAATTAGTTATTGTTGATATAAACTTTAAATCAGGATTCTTGTATCTTTTGGATAAATACCTAGTAGTACAATTGCTGGGCTGTAGGGTAGTTCTATTTTTAACTTTTTCAGGGATCTCTATATGTTTTCCAAAATTACTGCACCAGTTTGGTTTAGTCATTTGTATGTCTCCTTGGGAGAAATATCTGTTCATGTTTTCTGCCTATTTCTTAGCCAGATTTTTTATTTTGGGGGTGCTGGGTTTGATAAATTCTTTATAGATTTTGGATACTTTAGCCCTTTATCTGATATGTCATTTGCAAATATCTTTTGCCATTCTGTTGTTTGCCTTTTAGTTTTGTTATTTCTTTTGCTCAAGCTTTTTATCTTGATGACATCCCAGCAGTTCACTTTTGCTTTTGTTTTCCTTGACTCAGGAGATGTGTCAACTAAAAAGTTGCTAATGGCTGAGGTCAGAGGTTGCTACCTGTGTTCTCCTCTAGGATTTTGATGGATTCCTATTCCACATTTAGATCTTTCATTCATTTTGAATTTATTTTTGTGTACAGTGTAAAGAAGTGGTCCAGTTTCATTCTTCTGCATGTTCTGTTCAGTTTTCTCAATCTTATTTGTTGAAGAAACTCTTTTCCCCATTGGATATTCTTTTCTGCTTTGTCAAAGATTAGTTGGCCATATAGTTATAGGCCTCTTTCTGGGCTCTCTATTCTGTTCCATTGATCTGTGCCTGTCTTTATGCCAGTACCATACTGTCCTGATGATTACAGCTTTACAAGACAGCTTGAAATCTGGAATTGTGATACCTCCAGTTTTGCTTTTCTTTTTCAACATTACTTTGGCTGTTTGGGTTCTTTGTGGTTTCATACACATTTTATGATTGTTTGTTCTAGCTCTGTGAAAAAGGCTGATGTTATTTAGATAAGGAATGCATTAAATGTGTAAATTTCTTTGGGTAGTATAGGCATTTTAACAAAATTTGTTTTTCCAATCCATGAATATGGATTGTTTGTGTTTTCTTCAGTTTCTTTCAGAAGAGTTCTATAGTTTTCAGAATACAGATTTTTTTTTTTTTTTTTTTACCTCTTTGGTTAGATTTATTGCTAGGTATCTTATGGGCTTTGGTGTAATTATTAATGGGATTAATTCCTTGATTTCTCTTTCCGCTGTTTCATTATTGGTATACACAAATGCAACTTCTGTGCATTAATTTTATATCCTACAACTTTCCTGAATTCCTGTATCTGTTCTAGCAATTTTTTTTGGTAGAGTGTTTTACACTTCCTATATAGAATATTATGCCATCTGCAAAGAGTAAAAGTTTGACTACTTTCTTGCCAGTTTGAATGACTTTTATTTTTTTTGTTGTTGTCTGATTGCTGAAGTCAGGACTTCCAGTACTATGTTGTAAGAGTGGACATCCCTGTCATGTTCCTGACTTGAGGGGAAATGCTCTGTTTTCCCCATTGAGGATATTAGTTTTGAGTTTTTCATATGTGGACTGTATGATGTTGAAGTATCTTCTAATCCTACTTTCTTGAGGTTTTTCTATCAAGAAATGATGCTGCATTTTGCCAGATGCTTTTTCTGCATCTGTCAAGAGATCATATGGTTCTTATCCTTTCTTGTATTAACGTGGTATATTATGTTTATTGGTTAGCAAATATGGGACCACCCCTGCAACCCAGGAATAAATCCCACCTGGTAGGGGTGAATGATTCTTTTTATGTACTGTTGGGTTCAATTAGCTACTAACAATTCTCCTGTTGAGAATTTTTGCATCTATGTTCATCAGGAATATTGGTCTATAATTCTTTTTAGTTAGATCTTTGTCTGTTTTTGGAATCAAGGTAATGCTGGCCTCATTAGAATGAATTTGAAAGTTTTCCTTCTATTTCTATTTTTGAGAATGGTTTCAGGAAACTAAGTACTAATTCTTCTTTAAATGTTTGATAGCATTTCCCTGGGAAGCCACCTGGCTCTAGACTCTTGTTTGGTGGGAGGTTTTTGATTATTGATTCAATTTCTTTGCTGATTATGGAGCTGTTTATAATTTCTACTTCTTCCTGATTTAATTTAGGTAGTTTATATGTTTCAAGAATTTATCTATTTTTTTCCACATTGCCTAATTTTTTGGCATATAATTGCTCTTAATATTCTGTTATAATTGTCTACATTTCTAGGGATTTGGGTGTTATCTACCCCATTTCATTCTTATTAGTTTGGGTCTTTTCTCTTCTCTTTTTGTTAAGTCTGGCCAGGGATTTATCAGTTTTGTTAATTTTTCAAGGAATGGGCTCCTAGTTTCATTGATCTGTTCTACTATTTTTTTTTTAATTTCTATACCATTGATTTCTGCTCTAATCTTTATTATTTCCCTTCTCCTGCTGGATTTAGGCTTTGTTTACTGTTCTTTTTCCAGCTTATAAGATTAGGTTACGTATTTAAGATTTTTCTTGTTTCTTCAGGAAGGACTTTATTATTATATACTTTCTTCTTTTGATCACCTTTGCTGTGTCCCAAAGGTTTTGGAGTGTTATGTTTTCATTTTCATTTGTTTCCATGTATTCTTTTAATTCTTCTTTAATTTCCTGGTAGACCAATTCATTATTCATATATTCATTTAATTCTTCTTTAATTTCCTGGCTAACCAATTCATTATTTAGTAAGATGTTCTTTAACCTACATGTATTTGTGGTCTCTCCAATTTTTTTCTTGTAGATGACTTTAAGTTTTATAGTGTTGCGGTCTGAAAATATGTATGGTATGATTTCAGCCTTTTTTGTACTGGTTGAGACCTGATTTGTGACCCAGTATGTGATTTATTCTGGAGAGTTTCCATTTGCACTTGAAAAGAATGTGTATTTTGCATTCTTTTGATTTGATTGTCATTTAAGATGAAATGCTCTTACTCTATCTGTAAGTCCATCTGGTCCCGAGTCAAGGAAAGTCTTTGTTTCCTTGTTGAGTTTCTGCTTAGATGATCTGTCCATTATTTTGAGTGGGGTCTTAAAGTTTTTGTATTATTATCAATGGGATTCTTTAAGTTTGTTATTAACTTATTTATATATTTGGTTTCTCCCAAGTTAGGGGCATAAATATATGCGATCATTAGATCTTCTTGTTGGATAAACCCCTTTATTATGATATGGTGTCCATCTTTATTGATGTGTGCCCTGATGGTCTTTTAACTAATCTAAGGTAAGCCATAAAAACATTTGTTTTAATTCTCAATTTTTAATTATTTTGTTTTGCTGTTTATATTTTATTTCCCCTGAGCACTGGGCTCTTATCCAGATCAAGTGAAAAATTAAAAAGACATGAAGACATGTTCCATGTCTTCCAAATCTATCCCTTAGAGATGTAAATTGTACACTTGGCTCTAACTCATGAAGCATCAGAAATGACTTTTTCATTAGGGTATCTGACTTCTTTGAAAAAAACGAGTCCTCATCAGTGCTAGTCTTGGTATAAAAAACTTGTGAGATAACAAGCCAGTTTATCTAATTATATGTAATTATCGACAAATGGTTAAAGTTTATTATTCTAGATCAATACCATGTTGGCATTGATATTCAGAGATATATTAAAGATTGTCTTGTCAAAGCATCCTAGAAATCTAAAAGAGCTGAACTCATAAAAACATAGGGTAGATTCATAATTTCCAGGTCCCAATGGGTGAGAAAATGAGAGGATGTTGGTCAATGGGACAATTTTTTTATTATAAGATGAATAATTTGGGGGGATGTAATGTACCGGATGGTGACTATCATTAACAATACTCTATTGTACACCTGAAATTTCCTAGGATTCTTACCACACACACACCACCCCACACTCCCCCCTACACATACACACACACATACACACACACAAACACACACAAACATGTGTAACTATGTGATGTGATCAGTGTGTTAACTAACCTTATTGTAATCATTTTACAATCTATATGTATCACCATGGAACACATTAAACTTACACAATAGTATCCGTTATATTTTAATAAAGCTGGAAAACAAAAAAACCTCCTAGACTCCAAGATTTTCTTTGTCATCACCAACACAGCCATCTCAATGAGGAAACAATTCCAAAATTTTTCATTTCAAGCCATGACACAATAGTGAAGGAAGAAAAAATCTTGGTAACTTTATTTTGTTTTGAGGCATTCCTCATTTTGTTTTGAGGTCCTACAGATATAAATACGTAGTGCCATATAAGATTTGTGTTTAAAGTACAATAACCAATTGCTGCAAAATAGATTCTTTGACACTCCTGTTCCAGATAAATTAGATAAAACAACAGCCCCAATAACTTATTAGTAAAGAACATGTTTACTTCAGTAATACACACAAATAACAATCAAAAAGTAATGTGATACTTCCAGCTAAATGCAAGTACTCATCCATTTATTCATTTAATAAACATTAATTAGGGAGTGCCTAGGTGGCTCAGTCAGTTAAGTGTCTGTTTTGTCTCAGGTCATGATCCAAGTGTCCTGGCATCAAACCCCGCATCAGGCTCCTTGCTCAGCAGAGAGCCTGCTTCTCCCTCTGCCTCTGCCCCTCTCCCCTGGACCTTGATTATGTGTTCTTTCTCTCACTTTGCTCTCTCTCTCTCGAATAATTAAATAAAATCTTAAAAAAAAAAGCCCAAAATGTTAATTCCATTACTCTTAGAATAAGTCAAGCTCAGGCTAAAAACAGAAGTAAAGAACTTTCTTTGAACTTTATCTAATGGTGATAAAAGCCTAAGCAGCAGCAACTATCATATGGGCTTTTATTGGGAAGTTTAATGTGAAGTACATTACAAGCACAATTTGAGGAACCATAGTGAAATTTAAAAATTCTTGATTATAGGGGCACCTGGGTGGCTCAGTTGGTTAAGCGACTGCCTTCGGCTCAGGTCATGATCCTGGAGACCCAGGATCAAGTCCCACATCGGGCTCCCTGCTCCGTGAGAAGCCTCCTTCTCCCTCTTTCACTCCCCCTGCTTGTGTTCCCTCACTGTTTCTCTCTGTCAAATTAAAAAAAAAAAATATATATATATATATTAAAAAAATTCTTGATTATATGATTGCAGAAATGCTATTAATAGATTTGAAGATGGTTTATAAAGTGATAAACTTTACTTATTTCTTAAGATTATTTTAAATATGTACATACCTAGGATAATATGTAAAACTTAAAAAGTGGGATCGTTAATAGATAGAAGCCTTTGACATTCCATAGCAAATTAATTTTAATTTACTAGAAACTTCTGCTTTCTCTGTTTAAAACTTTGATCCAAATACTTTATTTAGACCTAATTTCTGGAACTGTTTCAGAGATTTTTTATCATGTATTTTTATAAATAATTAATTATTTGAAAATTTATAAAGTTCAAAGAGAAAATGTTAAATTGTTAATAATACCACCACTCACAGATTATTTTAACTTCTCAGAATAATATTTAATGATAAAAAATAAGTTTATATTGCTGTTGGATCAATGATAGATATGTTACTTTGAAATATCTTTGTAAATCAGTTAATATAATTAATTATATGTTAAAGGGACAGATTCCTTGTTCTTATATGTCTATAGTAACTTTAAATGTTATACAATTTGAAATAGACTTATAAAGGACTGTTGTGTATCAGGAAGAAAATTCTTAGAGAAAAATTCAACAATAGAGGAAAGATTTTAGTGGATATGAAGAAATAATTGAGTGCTCGACATCTAGCATTTTAGGTTAAAACCTGAAAGGCAATATCTGAAAATAAAACTGATCTAAAATTGTGGAATTTTAGTTGGGAGTCAGGTTGATGGTTTCATAAAACAAATTGGGTATATGACCTGAATTTCAGAAGGTGCTCAGAACAAAGGAAGAGTTAGTTAAGAGCTAGAAGCCAGTTTAGTCCATGGAATCTTGAAACAATGGATAGATACAATCAAAGTCATCTATGAACACAATCCAAATGGCAAGGGAGGAGGTGAAACATGAAACACATTAAATTCTAGTTTTCTAGGTAGGAGGAATGGATATTGAGGGCATTCAGGTCTTTCAGAGGTACAACCAAATAACAAGGTTAAGCCCATGAACTGACTGATTATACCTTGGTATATAAAATGTATTATCTTTCAGTATAAGTGATCAGTAGTCTTATTTTTATTTTTATCCTACTTAAAATATTTGCTACCTGTTAAGAATGCTAGACACGAAGAAAAAAGTTCAGGCAGCACCTGGGTGGCTCAGCTGGTTAAGCAACTGCCTTCAGCTCAGGTCATGATCCCGGAGACCTGGGATCAAGCCCCACATCGGGCTCTCTGCTTGGCGGGAAGCCTGCTTCTCCCTCTCTCACTCCCCTTGCTTGTGTTCCCTCTCTGGCTGTGTTTCTCTCTGTCAAATAAATAAAATCTTTAAAAAAAAAAAAGAAAAAAGTTCAGAAGATTTTGTCATTTCAAGTGTAATAATTATCTGTCAGAAATTACTTCTGGAGGGGTCAAGATGGCGGAAGGCCAGGTGACCGCATTTCAGGGAGTACCCTGAAGAGAGCTGAATTTCAACAAAAAAACCACTACAAGACCACTGTGAACACCCATGAAACCAGCCTGAAATGTGATATTTCCCACTTCTGGACCGCCACGAGAGACAAAGAACATCGGCAAAAAGGTAGAAACAAATTGGAGGGTCTGGAGGCTTGCCCCCAGAGACAGGGGAGTGGGGGAGGAAGCCCGCAGAG
>PITA01007571.1:54174-90830 GCA_004023965.1 Spilogale gracilis | reverse complement strand
CTGTTTTCCAAAGCGGCTGCACCAGTTTACATTCCCACCAACAGTGTAAGAGGGTTCCCCTTTCTCCGCAGCCTCTCCAACACTTGTTGTTTTCTGTCTTGTTAATTTTGGCCATTCTGACTGGTGTAAGGTGGTATCTTAGAGTGGTTTTGATTTGAATTTCCCTGATAGCTAGTGATGCTGAACATTTTTTCATGTGCCTGTTAGCCGTTTGTATATCTTCTACGGAGAAGTGCCTCTTCATGTCTCTTGCCCTTTTGATGTGTTCATCTTCTTTTTGGATGTTGAGTTTGAGTAGTTCTTTATAGATCTTGGATACCAGCCCTTTGTCTGTAGTGTCATTTGCAAATATCTTCTCCCATTCTGTGGGTTGCCTGAGATGCTCTATTTTTTAAACTATTTTTCATAATGAGATATTTGTAACCAGAGTGCTTATTAAGGCTGGGTTGAACAAGATGAAACAAAATGAGAGTAATAGGAGATTCATATATAAAACTATCTGGGCTTTTAAAGTAAATGTTAGATAACTTAGGTCTGTTGATTAATTTGTTTTGTGCCCCAGCTTCCTCACCTGTAAAATGGGAATGTGAATCTTTATCTTCTAAGTGTAAAGTGGAAGTTAAATGAGGTCATATATAGGTAGTGTTTGCCATGGTATCTGAGAGAGACCAAGTACTTGGTAGACAGAAAGGCAGGAGTAGACTGTAGAGTTAGAAGCAGAGGTTTGTAATGCAGAGAGAAGAGCTTGACTTCTGGCTGCACCACTTCTCAGTCGCATGACCCTGAGCAAAACTTTAAGCTCTGTAAGGCTCAGTTCCCTCTACTATATAATGGAGAAGATAATAATTGCTGGTATGAAAATGAACGATAATGTAGGTGATATTAAATATAGCATAACTAGTAGGCAAAAAATGGCAACTATCATTAGGATTAATGTTACTCCAGAAGAAAACTCCAAACCACACAAATTTAGAGGAATAGGAAAACCAACAAAAACACCCAAGAATTATGGTAGGCAACTTTTATCTGGTAACCTTAGACAGAAAGTTAAAAAAAAAAAAGTACTTTATGAAAGGTTGGGACAATGACTAGTACGTGAAATTGCACGCACTCAGCATTGAACACAACCAGATGAAGTATATTTTTTCCTTAATATGGTATCTAAGTTAGAAAATTTATCAACTATGGTTGTAGTTATGGAATTTAAACATCAAAGAGTGACCTGAGAGACCTGCATGCACTGCTCATTCTTCTTGGCTCATCTGGTAGAAGGAGCTTTATTATTTGAGCTTGTTGGTTGGAGAAAACCCTTTTACTTCTAATTTTGGAACTAAAGCACATTAAGAGGACACAGACTTTGATTTCTTAATAAACTCATTTGAAACAGCAGTGGACACCTGTTGTTTCTGTCTTCCAGTCATAACTTTCAATGATTTCCAATAACAGTGGCCCATTTTCACTGGATAATATTTCCCCCACATGTCATATGGTTTTGGGTGGTCTCCTATTTATAGTATCCATATCAGGACATAGTATGGTAATACAAAACATAAAATTCTCAGCCAGATCAAGGCAAGAATGAAAAGACAATGGCAGAATATTCTGGTCTCAGCCACAGAATGGGGATATGACCAGGAATATGTAATCAAAGTATACCATCTCTTGGCCACAGTGACGGATCTATATGACTGAACAATTAAACTCTTTTCCTGGAATTTTATATAAGAGCAGTAGGAAGATCATTTTTTTCTTCTCTTTCTTCTTCTCCTCCAGCTTCAATCTGGACTCACTGAGCTGGTGTAATTTAAGCCTAAAAATGGCTAAAGACATCTATTTCCTCCTCCAGGCTCCTCTCTGAGAAAGAAATTAATCCAACACCCATAGAAAATCAGATTCAAGAGATGGAGAGTCTAAAGGACATCATTTTGAGTTTCTGAATGCCATGGGGTTGAGGAGTAGAGCTTCTAATGCTGGTTGGTTTGAAGGCAAGAGTAATATATGTTTCAGGTTCTAAGTTGCTATCAGAGTAATGCACTGTGAGCCTGGTGGTACTTGGGGCTGGGTCATAAACTGATGGTTAGCAAAACAATATTGATAGCAAGATGGGTTAATTCAGGTCTTCATATGTGCTTCCTATATCAAGGGATGTGTGAGCTAATTTTCTTTTCACAATCCATAGATAAAAAGCAATATCTTGTATTAAGCGTTCCCCATTATCATTTTGAAACACATACACTGACAGTCGCATTGAGAAATTTTTGTGTGTGTGGAAATGACAGAACACTAATCTTATTCCTTCATACTGATTATACTGTGACTAGGAAATGGAAGAACATTAATCTCCCTGCTTTAGAATCCACAAAGCATGTGTTTAGAGGACTGGCGTTTTGGTGTCCTGAAACACAGACAGAAAAAGGATCACTTGATGAATTGCTTGATTCCTTGAGATTATTATTTTTTTGTATTGAAATTAGCTCTTTTGGTAGGACCATGTTCAGTCTTTACAGTGACAAAACATAATGAAAAGAGATATAAGTTATTTCTGAAGTGTTTCTGCATTAGTTCATTTACTGAGCCTAAAAGAGCATTAACTGAGAATAAAATATGTTGGGTTTTAGTCTCAAGACTGTCACCAGCTCTTTGAATGACCTTTGTCCTTCCATACTTCTTAGAATCTGTTTCTTCACCATATCCAAGGTTATTAAAGTAGACACACCTTAAGCTGCCTTCCCACCCTTCATTCTAACCACAAATAGGTTTATCTTATGACTTTGGATGGTAAGGTCATACCCTAGTATGGAGGTATGGGAAGGTTTTTGTTTGTATATTTAGAGTGAAACTCTCAAAGGTCAAGGAGTGTATAATATGTGATATTTAGCCCTAAATTTGGGGCTAGTTTTGAATTACAGCAATAGTTTTCTCAAGCTGAAGCATGCTCAAAGATTTCCCTCTGGTATGAGATAAAAGGATTAAAGCAATCACACAGGGGGAATAAAAGGGAGAATGTATGATAAGGTAATCATAAAATAAAGCAAAATGCATTAAAAGCAAGTGAAGTCACTGTTTCAATGGTGATTTAGGATCAGAATGAGAAAATATTTCTTCTCATTTTAGTGTGTATGGGAAGTGAGAAATCTTAAAAGAGGGGCAGTTTCTGTCCTGACATTTCATTTGTAACTTAATTATGTGTTCTGCAATAAATTTGCTGTAATATTAATTGAGAATAAATGTGGTTATTACTTATGTTTTGATCTTGTCTTGCTTCAGGAACTTCTTAGAAATTATCCTTTTTAGATTCAAGTAGAAGGTATGTCCATATTTTAACATGGAAAGGGCAAACTGTATAGCAAACAAAGAGGAAGAGGGTAATCTTCATAAACTGTCATTAATGACTCATTCTCTTATTAAGTTGAAAGTGGTTCTGCCGATTATTAAGATAATTAGAGCTATCAGATTTTACCATACATTGTTCTGATGGTATAATTTGTTGAATCTTTTAACTAATTAGAGGCTATTTATATGGGATGGTTGCAAAAGGGAGATAGAGTCCCCACATTAATGAAGTTCACTAACCCCTTATTTGTCATAGGAAGTAAAAACTTAGAGATCATTTTGTCTGTGGCCACCTGCAAGTGAAGGGAGATAAAGAGAGACCAAGTTCATTCACTGAGCCTAATAGAGCATTAACTGAGAGTATGAAATATGTTGGGTTTTAGTCTCAAGACTGACCTAAAGTTCTCCAACAGATCACAAAGCAAGAATGAGTTAGTCAAAGGACAGTGGCAGAACATTCATGTCTCAGCCCAGAAACACTATGTTGATCCTTGGCAAGCCATTGAGCTGAACTGTTTATAGAAACAAGAATAGTCTTCTTTCTGAGCATCATCCCCCACCTTACATGCAACATGTTTCCACCCTCCCCTTCTCAAATTGTGGTTAGTGGTTTCAAACCATCAGATTTACTGTTAAATGTACTCTAAGTGCAAATAATTTTTACCATCTTCACAGCTCTATTTCTCTGCCAGGCTTTCATGTTCTCTTGCCTGAGAAATTGTAAGTCGTCTTATTACTCCCTCAGCTTATATTCCTAACCCTGAAAGTCTATTTCCCAATGGCAAAAGTCTTTAGAACTTAGATCTTGTCATGCCCCCTTTTTCTCAGCCTTCCGTTGCTTCCATGCACCTGAAAATGACATCTGCTTGATTTGTCCTATCTTTTTTATGCCTCTTTTTTTTCTTTCCAGACTAGAGTCACATTGCCTTCTTTCTGTTCTTAGAAACATGAGCTTTTTCCTGCCATGGGGTCTTTGTACGGGCTGCTTCTTCTGCCTGAAATATTTCTTCCCTAGATCTCACATGATGGACTATTTCTGTTTATACGTGCTTCAACTCACTTTCCCCCACCCAGCCAGGCTTTCTAAGTCTCACCACATATGAATGTGGCCTTTACCCCACACACTTTCTATCCCACAGTTATGCCTTCTTGTCCACATCCATCTATCACTCTCTGAAATTATCTCATTTCTTTAGAGGTTTATTGTTTGTGCCTAGTAAATATTTGTTGAATTAATGAAATCTTCTAAGAGTAGAACCATATTTCACATGCAATCATTAACAGAATACTAATATATTAAACAGATATAAGAGGCATTTTTAAGGCTGCAGTAAGAAGGCACTGAAGTCTTAACCCACTGAGTCTCTCTCTCCTTCATCCAGCCCCTAGTGAGCCTTAGGCTCTTGCACATGACCTTAGACTCCAAGATCACATTTTGAACACCATTGCTCTAGGCTATTGGTTATGGCAATGAAGAAGTGGCTGGTACATTCCCACCATTGTCTACCCAAGTCCAAATTTTGGCTGGCCATCCCTTCATGAATCAAGTCTGTCTCTCATACTTATTCTTCTTTGTAAGTGAGCCTTAAGTAGATAGCAAGGGGCAAAAGCATTTTGTTAGTGATTGAATATGTCTGAACAAAAGACCTGGCTCCTTTCAAGTCTTGCAGAAGCTCCAACCTAGAATCCCATTTGGTACCTCATTATATCTCAGGTGCTGCTTCTGGAAGGAGGTCATTATTTCAGCCTGTAATCCAACATAAAGGCTTCCCATTTTTCAGTTACGTAAAGTAATATAACACACATCTCGGCATCAGACATCAGGATTAACACTGACAAGGCTTATATTAAAATGCTTTACCAGGCAGCTTCTCTAAAGTGAATAGAATAGCTAACGTGCCCGCACAATGATTTTTGCTTCATGGGGAGAAGGATTTATGTTTAAATACTATTAACATTTTAAATGTGACAGCCGTGGCTTAAAAGAATTGTATTTTAATATAAGATTAAATGCTTTTCTATAATAATACTAATCCCATGTTATTAATTTTTATGCTTTTAATGTTGATAACCCAACTAACTAGTTTAGGGAATGTCATTTCTTCCTTGATTTAATTTTTTCTTTATTTTTTAAAATAAAATTATACTGTTAAGATGAAGTGAAGAATTTGAAAATGGGAACTGTATTTGACTTACAGTGTAGGAGTCAGAAATGTGCAGGATTCAATTTAAGCTGAACATCAACCATTAATTAGCAGTGATAGTAGTAGTAGTAGTACAACTAATTATGAGCCTGGAGCTCTGACCCCCTGGGGAGTGGTGGCCTTGATGATGTAGAAATTGCTCTTGAAATTACATGAGGATGGAAGAATTAGGCCTCCCTTCTAAATGAATAGCATGCAGCATTTTTTTTTCTCCTTCACATGATTTCAGAAAGGCCTCTGTTGGCAGAAGTGGTTAAGCTCTCCATCTTCTTGCCTAGAAAAGCAGTTCTCATTAGAGGTTCTGTTGTATGCATGTGAAGAGAGGATAATACATGTATGAGGGTGTGGTATGCAGAGAAGTTCCTGAGAGGAGAGACTGTACAAGTTATATAAATCTACCCAGGGTCACTAAATATAGAGCTGCTGGTTGTATATAGTATCAGTCAGAATGAGCTAAGTGTGCTGCAGTAACAAACAGCCCCAATCTATAAAAAAATAAAAGTGTCTTTCTACCTTATGCCATAGTTCTTTGTGGATTAGCTGGGCATTCTGCAATATGTCATCTGCACTTTAGGGATATAGGCTGATCATTGTTCTACCATCTGAAACATTACTGGTTACTATTGCAAAAGGAAAGGAATATGGAAAATTATGCAATACTGTGCACTCTCAAAGGCCTCCACCTAGATGTTGGCTCACTTCTGCTTTGATTCATTGGCTCTGGCAAGCCATGTGGCCACATCTAATTTCACAGAGACAGGGAAATTACTTTTACTCCAAGGAAGAAGAAAACCAGAAATATGAGTATACAACTCTTATGACTATCGTAGACATCCTAATAATGGGTGAATCAAGGCTGAATTCCAGTCTGCATTCCTTTTGTTAAACAGTGAGCCCCTAGCTCAGGGCTTTATCTGCCCAAAGAAGAGAACATCATTTTCTAATTTGTAGGAAGCTACCTCATATATAACAGTGGTCAAGCACCTCAGCTATGTAATTCATTTTGCTTGATGGATGATGATAATAACCTGATTCATTTGTTCCTTTATTCTTGCATTCAAAAGTAGTGAGTGATCAAGTTTCTACTATGTATTAGACATGGAGAATAGAGCTTTGAATAATCAGGCATGGTCTCTGGCCCCATTGAGTTTATGGCCTCTCAGGGAAGACAGATAATGAAAAAGAAATAATTACAAATGTAATGAATCCTAATGAAAGGAGATGTATAGGGTGCCATGGGATCATATGACAGTAAATAAGTTATACATTGCAATCATTCTTCCTTCTTATGGCAGTGTCTTGACTTTCCCCTTTCGTCTGAGTCCTTTGAGCAGATAATTAGACCAAGGGGCAGATTAACTTAAATGGCTTAGTCTTTGAGACATTGATGAGCACTAGAAGAATCTAAGTGCTGGTGTGCATCTCAAAGCAGGTCTTGAAATGGCTGTCTGATGGTCCATTTGATGCTTTTAAGACTTTATCCTGAAGTGTGTGTGTGTGTGTGTGTGTGTGTGTGTGCGCACGCGCACGCACGCACACGCACGCACACACATGTACACACACCCATGCCCATGGGCTCTTTGGCTTGGAGTCAAGTGTTGACCCAGGCTTCTCAGCATTGCCCCTTAAAAGATCCTGCGGCAGATGCTGCCAATATACTTGTGGGCAGTGATCATTCCACTACACATTGACCCTTGGCTTCCATCTGTAAACGCCTTGATGCTCTGGCTGGCCACTGATGCTATCCACTCTGTGTTGAGTGAGCAGGGCAAAACTGATTGGAAATGTAATCCTCTGCTACCCTACCTCCATGTGGTAGCAGTCATCACATGACTAAATGAAGTCAGTGGATAAAAAGCCATCTTCCCTCACTGGTGGAGTAAGTCTGAAACATGCCTCCACTGTTTCTCAGTGGTATTCAGTCCCTCTGGCCCACAAAACAGAACCCATCTGGTGCATATACTCCTTCCCCTACCTCACTTCCCCACTCCCACACTGGTGTTTTCTGGAATTGCCTTCCAAATCAACCCACCCTCACAATCCTGTATCAGGATTTGCTTTAGAGGAAACTAGCCTCATGCATGCATATTTAGACACCGAATCAGTAATCCCCAGAGTTAAGGCCTTTGGACTTTTCTTAGTCTATTCTCGTACAAATGGAATGCTACCAAAAAAACCCAAAAAACAAAACAAAACAAAGATATTTGATGTAGGCAAGTCAGAGAAATAGTAACTGAGTCCTGCTGAATGACCATTTGTTCTTCAATGCTGGTGACCCTGATGGTTGGGCTTTGAAAGATAGAGAACTGTTCATTTACTCATTCTATCTGTAGCTGCCAGGGACACTGAGCACTGATGGCAATTTTTCTCCCAAACGTGTCTCATGATAATTTGGCATTTTTGTGTTCATATTCAGCATGACTAAGACCAATTACATCACAAAGTCCTTTGGCAAAAAAGCACTTTAAAAAGCAGAACTACAGTCATAGAAAATATACCTGGCTATTTCTTTTTTGAATACCATGTCCCATATTCTTCTGGTTTATAATTCCTACCCCAACTTCATTGTTTACTATTTGACTTTTGGGCCTAGAAATACATTGATTAGAGAAGTAAATTAGGGTCCAATTTATGAAAATAGACTTCTTGTACTTCAAGGAAATTCTTGTGGTGCTATTTGGAAAAGGTGATGAATATAGTTTTCAGTAGAATATTTGCATAAATTATGATTGATTTGCAATTCATCACCTTCTTTGCCTTCTCCTCAATGAAGAGACCTCATTTGTGCATTATCAAGGAGGAAATATTTTTAGGGATGTGATTATTTGGCAGAAGGGCTAATAATGATGGGGAAATTTTTCACAAAATGTATCCCAACTGGAAGGTTCTGCAGTTTCAAAAATAGCACCTTGAAAGTTGGTACTTTCAGTCCTCAGGCATTGCTTACCTTAAACGATGTCTGAAAATAGATGTTTCCCTGTGAGTCTGTGCACACTGGGTTTTGACCCTAAGCTTCAGGGCATGGCAGCAGGACACAGAAATGTCGCCAGAGCTCTTTCTTCTGCACCCACCAGTCGGCATCACCAAGGGCTCAGTCTTTCTAACCCCAGTCTTATTTGCATATGGGCTTGGAACCCATCCTTGCCATGGAATGGGTCAACTTGTGTTTTAGCCGTCTTTGAAATCCGTTGCACTGCCTCTATACCACCACTCGACCTCCTCATCTCCATGTGTTGGCACTTCTTTCACCTTCTGCCATGAGTTCATCCTTCTCTTTCTGCCAGCCGGTCAAACCTTAACTCATGTCTGCTCACTTCTTCCACAGAGCTTTATCTATCAGCTCCATCCCTATATACCCCAAGCAGAACACAGCCCTACTGTGGTGGAATGAAAATGATCTTTGGTGTCTTGTGGACTTGTCAGACTTTGGCTCTGCCATTTACTCGTTGGGGGAACTTGGACAGGAGTTGAGCCTCTATACTTTGCAGTTCCTGTATCTAATTTCCACCTCCTGAGCACAGTGTGAGGAATAATGGGACAGAAGGTATAAAGTACCTAATCCACAGAGGGAGCTCAAGGAGTTCGAATGTTCTCTTTCATTCCACCCTTTGAAGTCCTTTCATATTGTATCTGCCACTCTCTGGAGGCTCAGTCTGATTTCTTTGTACCAGGTATTAGAGCATTTAGGTATGTGTTTCGTCTCACTTTTCATCTGAAATCCAAATGTACTTGTCCACTCTGAGCTGCTCTGTACTCCCTCAGCACCTGTCCTCCAATCAGTTTATCACTAAACCAAACAAGGTAGCTCACAGTGTCTGTCCCGATGGTGTTGATGAATAATGTGGATGTTATTGGGCAGTGCCTTGGAATAATGGAAGGATTATGGTCCACATCAGAATTTATTCCACTTTTCCTTAGCATCTTTCTTTTCCTATTGGTTCTATTTCCTGTGGCAATTCTTTACATGTGTGTGTGTATATGTGTGTGGGGGGTGCATGCCTTCTCAATATCTAGCAATGATATTTTTTCTCACACACCCATCCTGTCACCCTTTCCTCCTTCTCTTATACTGAATCTCCCTTTCCTTTTTTCTCTGAAGTCATCTGGATCACCAATACTCACTGTCATTCACAATCCGCCTTACCAATTGTTCCCAACAAAGGGTCTTCTTTAGGATCTGCTATTCTTAAAAAACCCAGAAGGTATTCAAACCATATATAATGTAATCTTTTCCTGAAATATGTGCTGTTTTTGTCTCTTCAGAGCTCAGCACTTTCAGATTTGTTTTGTTTTGTTTAATTTTGAAGCAGTTTCAAAGCTATAGAAGAGTGGCAAGAACTGTCACATTCCTTTTACCCAAATTACCCAACTTTTAAGATGTCGCATTTATTTCCTCTCTCTCTCTCTCTCATAGAGATATTCTTCTGACATTATGCCCCCTGACCCCTACATAAGTATCAGTTTACCTTCCTAAAGCAAAGACTCTCCTCTCATAACTACTATAAAAACTCTCCCAGTTGGGGAATGAGTACTCATACGCACTGTCATCCAATTTGAAGACTCCATTTAGATTTTGCCAACTGTCTCCACAATGACTCATTTTCTTTGGTGATCCAGGATCCCAACTAGGAATGTGTGTTATCATTCAAAGTTTCCTTTGATTTGGATCTGTTTCTCAGTCTTATCTCACATTTTCCCATAAGCTGACCCTCTTTCTGCATCCCTGGCAAGATTTCTGCAGAAGTGATGCTGAGATTTTTCTCAGTGCATCACATAGAAGGCACACTCTAATAACCCAACCTTTCATTTGATCTCCTGGTCAGGTTGGTGTTTCCCAGGCTTTCTCATCATTATTTGAACGCTTCCTTATTCTCCAGGACCAAATAAGAAGTTCCAGGATCATCTTATACTCTTCCTGTCCTGTCTTGGAATCAGCAGTTTCCCCAAGCAAACATGGTTCCTTTTAGTGGAGGGTAGTTTTAGAAGCTGACATCCACATGCTTGGTGTGCTCATTGCTCCTGGGGTGTCATTGTTTCTATACCCTCTCTACACACAGAGCTTGCAAATACATACGTATATACTTACATGTGCATTTATTATTGTATGTGTGTGCCTGGGTCTGCATGTGCACATCTACATCCCATGAGTTCATGCTCATTAAAATGTAACTTTTCAATTCAAATTTTACTCTTTTTCCCTTTCTGTGTTTATAAATGCCCTTGCAGATAATAAGAAACCTGGTTCACATTGTCCACTCTCTATATACTCATTTGCTCAGTATAAATGATCTCCTAAATGTTCTGTCATCCTTCCCTTCCCACCACCTCTGCCCCGTTATCTGCTCTTCTCTGCTACATCAAACACGTCACACACCACCCTCCCAATTTCTGGGTGACAGCCCCTCCCCACGCTGTCCTACATCTTCAGCTGCAGCACACTCTCCCATTGACCATGGACCTTCACAACATGCCTCTCCCTCTTGCCATTTCCTCAGAGGCCATCATCTCTCTCTGGCAGGGAAACAGAAGGGACTATGAGGAAGAAAGGGAAAATCACCATTTATGCCTTTTCACTGATGGATGGATTTTGGGCACTCCCATACCCTATGTCTTTCACAATGTATTTGCATCTGAGTCAAATGAACAAATGTTTCAGATGTTCATCATCCACCCACTTCACTCTTTCAGCATTATCTACCTCTCTCCAAGGCTGATTCTAAGCATAGTTGTAGACAGAAATAAGTTGATACTATTCAGCTGAGCCAACCGAACATAAAGTTCTGATCCTAGAGAAAGCCAAGAGAGTTGGACGGTATGGATAGGGGACAAGCAGCTGGTACCTGGAGGTTTCAGCTCATTTTTTTTTTTATCCACTCATCTTCAAAACCCTCTCTCACCATATTCTTTCTCTATCTTAAGCTTCTTGAAAATGTTAACATTTACAGTTCCCAGTATCACTATAGACGTAAATGGTAAGAAATGCATCCTTGCTGATTTCCTTTCTAAGGTACCAGTAGAACAAAGACAAGCTTAAAGTCTCTTAAGAGACAAGAGAATCATCTTGCACAGCATAATAATAAATGATGTCATGTTATAATCTTTAATGGGATGGTGTTTTCCACATGTAAAGGGCAAATTGATTCTTAAATCTTTGTTAGTTCTCTGTGTCTAACTGATAGGTAAGCTTCTCTGGGGAAAGAATAGAATGAAACACTCTTATCTTCCCCACTGATTTTTCAAGCCAGCAGAGTTATCAAGCCTCATGTTTCCTGCCACTCATCTTTTCTCCAAATTGAGAACTCTCATTCATTTTTCTAGATTCATTGTTTGTGTAAATAATCTTTTCCTATGAAAATATGAAATGGATATTGGCAACATCTTGATAACCTTAATGGAATAAAGCCACAAACATTGCCTAAGATGAATTATCATAAATCTTATTTCTCAGAAACCGGTCAGAGAGTTCCAAGTGGGCAGGGAAGTGGCCAGAATGAAAACAAAACAAAAAAATTCTCCTGACCTAGAATTTGTGATAGTAGTGGAGGGAGCTGCCATGACATGTCTGATCTCATTAATGTTCAAGGTTCCCCACGCAGGGATGGATAAATGACAATGTATCACTCACTCCTGCCCTCTGAAACCTTTCCATTAGAAAGGCTGCAATTTAATCTCACATGTCACAAATCAAACCCAACCTGAAAACTACCTTTCCCAAAAAGGTGAACACATCCCATGCCTCATGGAAGGAACTAGAGTGCCTCTTAGAGGAAGCACTGTGTCCCCAAAAGCAGCTATTCAAATCGCCTCCAACTGGAAATGCCCACCGTACACCAGTGTCCAGACTGCACATGGTTGTTATATTAACTTGACTTTTTACAAATTGTGTAACTTTGGGCAAGTCAAAATTCTTGATTCAGTTTCTTCATTCCTTAAGTGGGGATAGTACTCTTGAGTTATGAACATTAATGAAAAATTATTTCATTTTGTTTTTTGTTTGTAAGAACACTCAGTCAAGTAAGCACTTGATAAATAGTAGCTATGACTTCTAATTGTTTATTGTTACTTCCATACGCTGAGCTAAGGGCTTTATATTATTGACCTCATTTATTATCCCAGAATTAAGTAGAAATTATGAAATACCATTCTGTAGAGGAGGATAGTAAGGTTTTGAGAGCTTAAGTCACATTCTTATGTCATATAGCTAGGAAATTGGTATGTTCTGAAGCTAATGTGATCTATAATGTTAAAAATGCTACTTACGCATTGGAAATCAAGGTTCTTATGGATTATAATTGAGTACACTTCTAAAAAGACTGATATACATCGGTACTTCTGAGTGAAGGGAGGCTGTGATTTTTCTCTCTTACAATGTTTTTGTCTGGTCTTAGTAACAGGGTTATACTGACCCTATAGAATCAGTAGGGAATAAGTTCTTTTTTTTCCTATCATCTGGAAAATTTCCATAGAATTAGAATGATCTCTTCCTTGAAAGTGTGGAAAAAAACTTTCCCATACAATCATCTGACATGGTGTTTTCTTTGCAACAAATTTTTAATCACCACTTCTAATTCTTGAATAGTTATGGGACTATATAAGCTTTTATTATTTATTTCCTGTGCCCATCCTGGTAACTTATGCATTTCTAGATACTTGGCCATTTCATCTAAGTTTTTAAGAAGATTTTGACTAATAATAATTATTTGTTAATTATTTGAGCTGTATTTGTGTCCACCTTTTCCATTTAAAATGCTACAGTTAGGGCACCTGGGTGGCACAGTTGGTTGAGCATCTGGCTCTTGGTTTCAGCTTGGATTGTGATCTTTGGGTCGTGAGATCAGGCCCTGCATCAGGCTCCACACACAGCATGGAGTTTGCTTGAGATTCTCTTTCCCTCTCCCTCTGCCCTTTCTGCTCATGATCGCTCTCTCTCTCTCTCTCTCCAAAATAAATGAATAAAATCCCAGATCTACCGCTTACTAGCTTTATTCCCTGTCATAAATGATGCTCTGTCTCCAGGCCTCAATTTCTTCATCTGTAAAAATCACAAAATGGGGTGCATGGGTGGCTCAGCCAGTTAAGCTTCCAACTCTTGATTTGGGCTCAGGTCATGATCTCACTCTCATGAGATTAAGCCCTGCCTAAGCCTCTGCACTGGGCATGGAACCTACTTAAGATTCTCTCTCTCCCTCTCTATGCCTCCCTCACCCCCTGCTACCCACTGGTGCTTCATAGCACTTTCTCTCTCTCAATAGATAGATAGATAGATAGGTAGGTAGATAGATAGATAGATAGATAGATAGATAGATAGATGATAAAACTAAAAATTAAAAAAAATTAAAATAAAAAAATTTAGAAATCATGGGATTCTTGTGAGGATTATGGATAATGCCCTGCCCTGTGCTTGGAGTCTTGAAAAGGGCTCTGTAGTATGGGAGAGAATGAAACCACATTTGCTAACTATATACTAGCACCAGGATTCCCTAACACAATGAGCTGATACTTCCATAAGGCAGAGTAATGATCTAATTGATAAGTGGGGTGCCAAGTGGAAATTCACATGGGAAACTTGACCTTTTTGCCTTCCTCTCCCTGTTCTTTAGCACATGTGATATGAGCACAGTGGAGGAGTTCACTTGCCTGAGTTTCAATTATTTATCAGGCATATTTGTGCTCAGTGACACATGTGGCAGATATAAATCCATGAGTTCTTCCCCCTGGAATGCTTCTGGGCAAGCTATACAGTGGGGACCCTTTAAAGAATCAGTGTTGAAGAACAGAGATTGATCTCATTCACAGCTTTTTCTTGCGTACATCTGGGGCTTCCCGGGATTTCCTTACAGTGCAAGGCTAATGACTTTTGATACCAATCGATGCAGAGCTAATTAATTTACTTCACAGTATACATGTACTCTACCCAGTATCTAAAATGATTTGTTTTTTTTCCCCCTCTCTCCCTTTATTCCATCTTACCCCTTCCTTCCTTCGTTCCTGCTTCCTTCCTCAAATCTGTTCTTCATCTTTTCTTTACTCAGGGACTAATTAGCCTCTAATGACCTTATCTATTATTTGGATTTTTATCGTGGCAAGAGTATGGAATTGTAGGGAAGGAACACAGGGATTCAGGGATTCCATGAACATGAGCTTTTCACCTACTGAGTCTTTGTGACTGTTAAGAACACTGTAGTCTAAGTAAGTATAATTTCGCTTGGCTACTTTATGGAAATTAGGTAGCTGATTTGAACTGTCTCTGAAAAGTTCCAAAATAGTGTAAGAGGAAAGTGACTGCCCTCTCTCCCTCTCCCTCTCTTTCTCCCTCACTCACCCACATAATGAATACGATAAAAAGCAAAATATGTTCATGGAAATTATTCTCAATCACAGAACTATAAATTATTTCTCCTCAATTTAAAACACCATCCCTTCATGAGGAAATATTAATGATTTAGTTAGTTTAGATTAATCGTTGAATGTGATATTTAGAAATATTTGAAAGATATTTGATGGTTGAAAGATTACACTTTGTTATATAATGGTTCAAGTTAAGTATATCCTATTGCAGTGATACAAATCATGGGCTATGGAATTCACTAAACTTGGATTTGAATTTTTCCTCTGAGGCTTATAGTGACTAGTTTGAGATATTTACATTCTTTGAGTCTCAAGTTCCTCCGCTGTAAAATGAGGATCATAATATCCTATGAAGCTAGGTTAAGAATGGGTATTCACGCAAGAGGTAGAGTGTATTTCTTGTTTTAGAGTAAGTGTGCTATACATGCTGGCCACTGGTGGTGGTGGTGGTGTTTTCTACTTGGAAGTTCTTCCCTTGTTCTACTCTCTACTCCAAGAACAAAGAACCATTCAAGGGTTTTTAAAAGACAAAGCTTATGTGGGTGACCTCCTCCTAGTTTACTTAAGGAGATGGAATGTGGCTGGTTGGACACCATACCCTCACAGGACTCCACTATACATTAAGTCATTCGTACTCAATTTGCAGAAGCTACTCAGTATAACAGTTTTTTAATTAAAATACTTAGGAAGAACTAATATACCCTACTGGGTGGATTGTATCTCTGTCTCAGCTAAGACTCACACAGTGTATTAAAACAAGATTAAGGTGTAAATTAGAATCAGTTCTACAGGTATGTGTGACTACTCTTTGTCACTTAATTGGAATCTTCCTACTGGTTTGTTTAAAAAAGAACTCCAAAGTAATATCTGATTTGCATGTTGTCAGAAGCTTGTAGGAGCTTTAAACTTGCAGTTTAAAAATAATACCTCTATGTGGAAACTAGCATGACAATGAATGTAGCATCATTAGAAGTCAAGGCCAATTCCAGTGGGCATGACAACTATTGATGGTGGCACTTTATACAGATTTGGACAAGGCGCTATTGTCTATTGAGAACGCAAGTACATTTAATATGTCTGATTTTGGGGTGAAGGGAACTTCTCTGCAGTGTAGACATGACTGAGAATAAAGCTAAGCATTGCATAAGCATTGCATAAGTTGAGTGTGTATCGAGTGATAATTGGATGGATGTGGAGTCATTCAGAACTGGGTTTGAACCCTAGGTCTACTACTCATTAGCTGTTTCATTTCAGACAAGTTATTTAGCCTCTCACACTCAGCTTCCTTATTTGTAAAATGGAGCTAAAACTGCATCACTTGCAAAGAGGTGATAAAGATCAAGTGCAAAAATAAATGTAAAATACTTCTTGTAGGGACTGACACGGAACAAGCTCTCTGTAAGTCGTTGCTTCTCATCTTCATGGTTCATATTATATATTACATTTTAACTGGCATCTAACCAGCAGCTAATGAGCTATGAAAGTTTTGGTTAACTAATTATTAATGAGCTATAAAAGTTTTTGAGCTATGAGAATTATCATAACTTCATCTCCATCAGGGACGGTGAAGACCCTGCTTCCTTAGCTGATTCTGTTTTGCTGAACCCTCGTGAACCAAGGAGAGCAGGCGGCTCTCAGACGTAGCAAACACCCCTGGCCGTCAGCCCAGTCATTCTCACAAAGAGGAGCTCTAGTGGGGTCAGACTGAAGTGGAACATGAAATCAGGCGTTAGGGTACCAGGATGGCCCCCTCTGCCTCCCCTTGCGCGGCACCCCCCTGTTGTCTCCCCATCACATGTACGGATGCAGAGAGCTTCTTGGCGTGTCGCGGATCCCATTTCCAACGTGCCTTTTCTCAGATGTGTGTGATCTCCTCCTGTCATTGCCCAGAGTGTCTAGGTATTGAGTGGTAAGTGTGGGAGCTACACATAGAGGTGACTCATTTTTAATTGATATTTTAAATATGGTTTCTTGGTGGTGACCATGCTGTCTGTCCCTAACCTCTCTGGTTAGAGAGCCTGAGCTTGTATCGGCTCATTAACTCAGATAGCTTGGCCTTTAGCTTCTCTTCCATGTGTGATGTACCACACTTCACTTCTGTGTAATTTGAGAGGAGAGACATACCGTGTTTTTTATTGGCAGGCTTAGGTCTGTCAGGGTTCTCTGAGTCTGAGTCTCATTTTAATGAGACAGTGCCAGGAGGCGGGGGTGGGGGGGGAATACACACACACACACACACACACACACACACACACACACGATGCCATTACCTCAAAGAAAGTCACCCAGAGCCATTGGCCCAACGTAGTACTTAAGAAGTTGTAAATTATAAATTAAGGTAGACATTGACAAAGAGGTTGAGTTGTCAAATCAAAATTTGCTAGGGAATTTTGCAAATTACAACATTGTCCCACTGATAATGAAAAGTGACAGTTTCCTTCTGCTTAGATGCTAAATCCAAGCATCTTTACTTTTGCAATTTACATGGAAATAATGAAGTTTTGTGTTAGGGCCTGTCCCTTCCAGGGAATAGAGCTTCACCTTTTTAATATTATTGAATTAGCTGCCAGCATGCAGAAAACTTCATTTTAGCATTTGGTCCTAATAGATAATTTCAAAAAAAAATTGAAAAAAATGTACTTAATTAAAATTGTATGGAAGAAAAATGCATGGCTTATCTTAAGGTTGTGCATTCATACAGTTGTATATGTATAATTTATTTTAATAAACTGAAGTCAAAGGTAACTTCTCTGTGCTTAGTATATATTCTTAAATTTTTTTTAAAGATTTTATTTATTTGACAGAGAGAAACACAGCCAGAGAGGGAACATAAGCAAGGGGAGTGAGAGAGAGAGAAGCAGGCTTCCCACTGAGCAGGGAGCCCGATGTGGGACTCGATCCTGGGTGTCCGGGACCATGACCTGAGCTGAAGGCAGTCGCTTAACCAACTGAGCCACCCAGGCGCCCCGCTTAGTATATATTCTTATAATATTGCTGATCTCTGTCCAAAATCGACATAGGCTTTTTCCTTCACTGCAAAAAGTATTAATATTCTTTGAACCACTCATAAAATCCATTTGTATTTCTGAAAGCAATGCTAATCGTTCTTAGAACCGTGGAGTTTTAGATATTTTGCTCTGGTTTGGAAACCAGCTAGCTCCTTCCTAGTAAATCTACCTCTTTTGTTTCATACTTTTCACACACCAGCAGGTGCATGCTGTTGGCAAGCTTAAAGAACAACTTTCCAGCAGGCTGCTTCCTTGCGCATCTGCCTTTATTTCGGAGTTGGAGGCCTTGGGGTAGTTTGCAGGGCCTTCCTTTAATCCCTCAGATTGGAGTTTCTGTATCGTACCTCAGTGAGACTGCATCTTGGGCACACCTCACATTGCATGCTTCATGATTTCATCCTCTCCATGTGCATTTTCCAATAGCAGAATCTGATTTATTAACAAATGACTATACATGTTAGCATGAATGGTTGCCTACGAAGGGATGTGAATCTAACCTTCACATATGAGAAGACTGTTCTCATAGAATTTCCATGACAATAGAGTTTATTCCATTTTAGATTGGGTGATACTTGAGCAAAGAGGACTATAAAGGCAGCGAAGAAGGACAGATACAGCTAAATACTCAGGGTGAAGGGTGAGAGACAAGAACCCTGAAATGCTCTGTTTGTTCCAAAGTATTTTGTTGTTGCTGGGAATGTGGGGCATTATCTTTGAACTGCTACTTTTTTCTGGTAGAGAGTTTCACCCCATTGGGGGGGCCCTGTAGGCAATCCACACGGAAAGAGGTTGTATGGCATCATTATTGCATAATAACAAAGCCGGACACCAGCTCATCTTTCCATTTCATTCCCTAATTTCCCTAATATACTATTAAACATGAATACTTCAGGGAGAGAAAATTATTGACTGTTAACACAAAGGAGTCATTTGTTATTTTTATTTTTTTATAATTTCCCAGAATTCCAATATTATTTTAGAAAACACAAATATTACTGAAAATACTCAAAGATCCAGCAGCCTATTGAGGGGCCATATTGTTATTTTATCTTTGTGGTGTCCCCTTTCTATAAATACAGCTATAGATATAATTGATAATTGTCTCCAGCTCTATAGATGTCTCTGACTCTAAAGCCTATAGATTGCAGAGCAAAACTAGTCATCCTTATGAACAACCTTGACTGCTTCCTATTTATTAAAGGTGTGTTGAGGCTTTTGGAGGAGCTGTGCATGTGTGTACCTGTGTGTGGGAAGGTGGGCTATGGGAAGCAGGGCCAAGGTGAAGCCTGGGTATAGGATGAAAGGCAGTGGCAGAAGCAGGACTGGACACAGGAGAGGGTGGACTATAAGGCAGGCCTTGCAAAGCATCACCTAAGCGGAAGTGGGCTCTGGCATGAATACTGTCCATCAGGGTCGTCCTGCAGTGAACAGAAACGGCAATGCCCTTGCATGCTTGCTTTAGTCAGCTGGCAGATCCTGGCTGCCCAGGGAGGGTGTGACCTCTGGGGTAGCAACTCGCTGTGGCCGGGCCTATTTGAAGTAGCTGGTTGGTGGCTGGACACTCTTTGTTGACCACATGCCTCACAGTTGGGCAGTAAGTTGTTCCTTAAAGCGGAATGGGGATGGTGCGTATCTGCATCTACCACAATATGTATGTGTCTTCCTGTCCCCAACGCAACCCTGTACACACCTAGTCTAGCATGTAACTATGATCTTCCTGGATGACAGTCAACCCAGACAAGATTATCTGACTTTTTTTTTAATGCATACCACAATCAACCATCAAGAGGGCTGAGGACTTGGCCAAGAATATAGTGAGCTGATTTGACCTTCAGAGGAAACCCCCACCCAGAGGTGAATAAGATGAGGCCAGTGAGACTCTTTGCAATATGTAGTCACAAAGTGAGGGCGCCATTAGTTTCTGGGTATTTTGATAAAACAGGAACATGAAGCAGCTACCAAATGATGTTGATTGAACTGTTATTTTATAGGCTGAGTGATTGTTACCCTAATATCTCATTTAAATCCTCCAACAACTCTGTGAAGTTAAAGGTGTTAGCATTCCCAATTTATAGATGAGAAACCAGGCTCTGAAAATTTTCAAGATCCCAGAGCTATCAGATGGTAAGGCAGAGCTACAAGCCCAAGTTGTCTGGCCTCACTAACCATTCCCTGAGGGCTTGGCTATTCTTTTTTTTTTTTTTTTGGAACAGATGCTCAGGGGACATTCCCTTGCAGAAGCCAGCAGAATAGGCACTTAGGGTAGAACAGTATCAGATATGGTCCCTCAATAAACTTAAGAGGGCAAGATTTCCACACCTAAAATGATCAGAAGACAGCATGAGAGTTCCCACATAAAGAAAAAGTGATCAGTTTCAGAGGGAGGAGAAATCTCACATAGCTGAGAGCATGGGTGAGAGCTAGGCCTTTACAATAGGTTAAAAATGACTTTTTAAATTGTGTTATAAATTACATCATTAGTTTTTTGTTTAGTCTTCCAAGATTCATTGTTTATGTACAGCACCCAGTGCTCCATGCAATACATGCCCTCCTTAATACCCACCACCAGGCTCTCCCATCTCCCCCCACTCCCTGCCCTCTAAAACCCTGTTTGCTTCTAAGAGTCCACAGTCTCTCATGGTTGTCTCCCTCTTCAATTTCTCCCCCTTCACTTTCCCTTTCCTTTTCCTAATGTCCGCCATGTTATTCCTTATGTTCCACAAGTAAGTGAAACCATATGATAATTGACTTTCTCTGCTTGACTTATTTCACTCATCATAATCTCCTCCAGTCCCATCCATGTTGATGCAAAAATTGGGTATTCATCCTTTCTGATGGCTGAGTAGTATTCCATTGTATATATGGACCACATCTTCTTTGTCCATTCGTCTGTTGAAGGGCATCTTGGCTCTTTCCACAGTTTGGCGATTGTGGCCATTGCTACAATGAACATCGGGGTACATATGGCCCTTCTTTTCACCACATCTGTATCTTTGGGGTAAATACCCAGTCATGCAATTGCAGGGTCGTAAAAATGACTTTTATGACTTACTCAGTTAGGAAATGCAGGCTGTCCAGGAAAGCATTTGGTTGCCAACATTGAACAATTAGGAGATTTCATGATTCTTGGTTTCCCCCTTTTTAAAAAGTGAGAGAGCTGGGCAACAAGGGTGCTCATTTCTCTGAGGATGCAGTGTGCTGGACATGGGGGCATTTGCCCCTTCAAAAGGACCCTTTCTCTCGGCTAAGTGGGTCAGTTCAGGAGGGACACAGACGGGAGACTATCTTCTAGTGACAAGATTGCATCTGTGCTCTCCTAATGCAAAGCAGAGCTCTGCAAGAGGGCGGGATGCCTGTTCTTTAGGGTGGAAGTTAAGCCAGAAGTCAGGTTCCCACCGTGGCCTTCCTTTTTCATTACCTGGAGCCAAAAGGGCACATAGCCTGCTGAGTAACAGCCCTGCTCTCTTCTGACCCTTCCTGTGGCCTTTCTCTAGTCCCCGCTCACCGCAGCCTGTGTACCAAGAAGGGCTTTAGCTGAAAGTGAGAGGTGAGATCCAGTGGTGAAACATGAGGCTGAAAAAGCCTGTAAAAGAAATCATCTTTAAGAGCAAGGTTTAATGCCGACTTCTCCCCTCAAGGGGCCTTGTCACTTCAAGCCTTTAATACTGGGCCTGACAAATATTTAGAAAATGTTCAGGCCGGAACCATTTTGCAAAAGAAGAGGACAAGATGTCTTGATAGATTTTTTTTCTCCTTCATCTTTAATATCTATGATCCCCTGAATCCTTCTAAGGAAACATAGATCTCAGAGGCTATTCTCCAGCTGGTATTTGGTGCTGGGTGCACAAGAGAGATAATGGAGCTGGGGCTGGAGTAGATCTTCCCGGAAGACTGGGTGGGAGAGAAGGAGGCTGAGCCACCTGTGCAGGCAAGCGGAGCAGAGCCCCTTGCTGGGCTTCACCTTGTCAATGGGTGCTTTCTGGAGATGCAGTGCTGTGCCACTGATGAATGTTGAAGTTCTCATGGAGGGAACTGATTCCTCTGGGGTGGCTTGGGCTCTGTTCCCGAGGGACACATGGAATACCTGGGGAGCCCGGCAGTGATGTTACGGCCCTCGTGGGGTATGTGTGCTGCTAGCAATCAAATACCACATACGGCAGTGGTTTTCTTTTTTGGAGTAGGGCCTTTTTTTTTTTTTTTTTTTTTTAATAATTAAACCCAACTCTGATCTTAAACATGTAAGGTAAATCAACTCAAAGTAACATAGCTCTAGATGAAATGGAGAGGCTGGGGTTGAAGTTCTGACAACCTGACCTCACTTCTGGAGCCTCCTCCTGCCTTCTAAGGCACCGTCCCCAAACCAAGGGCTCCTCCAAAGGCAGACATGACAACTCTGGGAAAGAACTGGAACATATGCACAGTGTTTTTGTCTAAACATCCTGATCACACTGTGGAGAGAACAGAATTTGTGTCCATTTTACAAGTAAGGAAAGTAAGAGTGGAAAGGCTGCCTAGCTCACTCAAACCTCTTCCTGTGTGTGCTTATCAAAGCTGGGATGTGAATCAGGCCTCTGGGCCTAAGCCTCAGCCCCCCCACCTAGAGCACACGCCGGGGCCCCACAACCAGAGCAGATCGGCATGAGTGTGGAGGGCCTTGATGACTCTGCAGGAGCCAAGCCTGGCCTTGGCATCTACTTGCAGCTTGAGCCCGTGTAGGGACCAGGAAGGACCCTTCTAGTGGGAAGAAGCACAGGAGCAAAGCCTGGGTGTGAAAGGATACATGAGCTGGAGCTGTAGGTTTGGGCTGGCTTGTGAGGGGCTTGCAATCCCTGGGAGCTTTGAGGCAGTGGGGGGGGAGGGAAGGAAACTACCGTATAGTTGTCAGCAGGAGTGGGGCCAAGAAGGTAGAGGGCTTGAGGCATTCTGTCTGGCCAGAGAGAGCACAGGTGCATATGGAGGGTGAGACTGAGGGCGGGGGACCCAGCTCAGGGAAGCCGTGAACCCCCAGCCTGGAATAAGGAGGCTGTTTGTGCAGGTTAGGAGGGCTGGGGGTGTGGGGAGCCTTTCACTGGCAGGGGTGGGACAGGGTGAGGGAATGGCTATGGAGGTGGGCAAAGAAGCTAGAGACAGAACGGCTTCCAGAATCCGAATCTGGGAGACTAGGTGGATGGCTGGGGATGGTGCCAACAAACACCGACCCATGCTTACTGGGTGCTGGGCACCCTCAGAGCTCTGCACAGACGCTACCTGATCTAATCAGCCACAGTTCTTTGGAGTGAATACTGTGATTTTCCCTGCTTAACACTGGAGAAAACTGCAGACAGAGAGGTTTGGGAACTTGCCTGTGATGTTGTAACCAATGGATCTTGGGGGCATCATTCAGACCCAGGCAGTTTGGCCCCAGCTCTCATATAAAGTGAACTCATGCCAGGAGGACCTTTAGCAAGTTTTGATACAGAAAACCAATTCTCTCAACTTCTGCATGTTTTGCAAGCCGGAATTGCCAAATAGTATTCCATGGGATAGCTATAAGAGAGATCATAAATACATATTGGTTGGAGAATTAGTGACTTAAAATTAATCAGTCTTCTATAGCCAGGACTCAGGTTCTTTTTAGTGGGAGAACGTGCCCTGAGCATTGTCGGAGCCAACACAACAGTGGTGTGTCCTCAGCAAATTTGCAAAAGCATAGCTTTTTCTTTCCCCACAGAACGTTAGCTTGTGTTTCTCCAAGCACAAGTGTTGTGTGGAATATAGTTGAGGAAATGATAACCTAGACCTTGTGTGAGTTGGGGACCAGAAATAGGCATGCAACAAGTAAATGCCGACTGTGAGGAAGTAAGGGAGCAACTCCACCAGAGACAGGACCAGTCCAGCTTCTGCAGGGGCCTCAGTGGACTTGGCATCCTGCTCAGGCCCCTTCGCCCAGTCCTGGCATTTCTCTTGATTGGCGACTTCCTGCCGAGTCCGTGAGTAACTCACGTGGCTCACAGCCGGCATCTCTCTCCCCAGTGGGAAGTGGCTGCACCTGTTAGTAGCCTGGCCCAATCACTCTCACAAATTTGGACTTCATCAGCCGCACTGAGACAGCAGGCCCTCAGCCTCTTCAGTACATCACAGTGTGATGGCCAGGGGCACTTCTAAAGAAGCTGTGCTCTCCATTCCCTCGTGCAGGGGGAGAACCTGAGGGCTAAGCTTTCCTGGCATGTGCAGAGGCCAGGCCCTCCCACCCCCAGAGTAAGGAAACCAGGGAAGGAAGATAGAACTGCTTGAGTTTGCTGGATACTTTTACATCTGACATCTTTGCCAGGCACTGCCCACCTGCTGAGTCTCCCACTGAGTTTGCTGAGCCTGTTAAATGCACTAAATGCCTTTGATGGGGCATAGTATGGCGCACTTTGTTCCTGTCCCTGCAGGCCTGAAGGATGAGAAGGCCCAGGGGAATAGTATAGGGTGGCACGAAGCAGCCCAGCCTGGGACATTTTGAGAGAACTGCAGACTGTCTAGCGAGAAACTCCTCTCAGGATTAAGTAGTACTACCTACCTGGTCTCTCAAATCTCCTTGACTTGTGAACCTTATCCGTTATGTTTTAAAGATTTTGTTTATTTGAGACAGAGAGAAAGATAGCAGGGTAAGGGGTGCATAGGGAGAGGGAGAGGGAGACACCCGCTGATCATGGAGCCTGACGGAGGGCTCGATTCCAGACCCTGGGATCATGACCGGATGATTCCAGACCCTGGGGTCATAACCATCTGAGCCACCCAGATGCCCTGAGCCTTAGCCATTCATTAAACACAGGGGAGGACTCTATCTAGGGTGTGCTGTCTTTGTTAGCCTCCATGAATAGTCTTGATTTAAGATCCTATAGGAAGTGAAGGAGAATGGTAGGAATCTGGGTGCCCATTCAGACAGGATGTCCCAGGGCCGGTTTTGAGCCATTTTCTCTAAGATGGTCTGTGCCCCCTTGCTTTGCTCTCAACCTGTCACTACTCCAGATGTTTCCTCTTGGTAGGTCAGGACTGGATATCTCACGTCTGAGACTGGGGTAGAACTTCCTGTGGAACCAGACTCGTTCATGAGAAGTCTGGTTCATAACTTTAAAAAGATCAGCAGTTCTAGCTTCAGCATAGAACCCCTAGCTCTTTGTCTTTGTTAGTGTGCAAGAAATGATTCATGCAAGAACTCTCCTTATTATAAAGGCAAGGGAAGATTAGGAGAGATTCATATCAGGTGCGAAATAGCATTGAAAAGAGGAGAAATCCCATTGATAAACAACAGGAATATTACCATTCTCACTTTCTTCCACGCCTAAAGAAATGTTCAGATCTTCTGATTTTCCAAAAAGTACCCAGATCCTCAAGGCCTAGTCCATTAAAGAGGAAAAGTACAAAATCAATGGTAATGGCTGTTTTGGCCCAGGCTGATAGAAGGCAAAGGGCCTTTGATCCACACAATCGTTATGGCCAGAGCAGACTGTAACTCTCAGGGAAAGGTGGTCTTTGCCAAAACAGTAGATGGGGGTATTTACAGAACAAGGTCAGCCTGTCTCTCTAAATTTGGGTTGATTCCACTCAGTCTAAAAAAAAATGAGTATGGCACCAATACTGCAATGTACTAATTAATTTTAAAGTATTTGGAATTCATGGAGAGAATGGACTGATTAGTTAATTCCTAATAATTTATTTGATTAAATTTTATATAGCTTGGTAGAGATGGAGATCTTGTGTATCTATGGATTGATGCCTAGCTATGTCTTTCTGGGTGTGCATATATCTATCAACTGTTGAACACTTATTTTAAGTAACCTGTGTCTCTGTCCTGTACAGACAGCCCCACGGCACGGGGCTAAGTCATTGTAAGGACAGCTCATGGCTGGGGCTCTGGGGGGTACATGTGGGAGCATGGGGTCATGGCTGAGGGCTTGGGCTCCAGATTCAGTCTGCCGGCTTCTATTCTGGCTTGGTCACGTCTTTGATCTGGCCAAGGTTCCTAATCTTTCTAAGTCTCATTGTCTTCTTCTGTCAAAAACAGATAATAATCTAAAAAATTGCCATAATGAGTCAACGAGATAATCCAGGTAAGGCACTTAGTAGGGTAGCAAGCACATGGAAGCACTTAGTAAGTGAGTATCCGTGTCATCTCAGCATCCCAGCATCACCGTCATCAGTGATCATGAATATGGTAATAATGATGTCAGCCATGTACAAGTGCGAGGTCATAGCAGTCATGTTTAATAACATGAAGGGGGAAGAATTATTGAATGCCTTCTCTATGCCAGACATGCCTCTGAACTCTTCTCAAGTATCCCTTCACACACCCTACAAGACAGGTATGTAACAGATGGAGTAACCAAGATTCATAGAGGTCCATAGCTTGCCAGGTCATGTAATTAGGAAGAGGTAGGCTAGGTCTTCTGCCCAGGCAGGCTGGCTGCAGGGCCTGTGTTCCTAGCATCACACCCCAGGCTTCTGGCAGCAACACACAGGTGCAGCTCACATCGGGAGTTCTTTGGGGCCAGAGTGACTGGACTGGACAGGTTACAAATGCCAGGACCCCCAACCTGCTTCATCCTCTGCAGCTGGGGGAAAGCAGGCACACTGTTCTGAGAGCACCAGCCTTGACCCCACACAGTGTGTAAATCACCCAGTGAACAGTTGACCCAGTTATAAAGGGTGGCTGCTGGGCATGATCGGAGCCTCCTGCAGGGCTTAAGCGTCAGTCTCTTTGAGGGCCAGTGCTATTCCTTTGCAGAAAGCCCCACTCAGAGGTCTGCCGGGGTGGCTGTCTGTGCTGTGGTTGGCCTGTTCCACAGATAATGAGGAAATTTCTATTTGCAGAATTATGATGCTATATTTAGGGTTTAGACTATGGGAGAATGGGGGACTTGGAATATTTTCCTTAGCATGATTAAATTTAGGTCTGCGTGCACACTGCAAAATCCCAGAAATTTTCAACAACCTTTGATTGCTTTTGAATTGCAATGAAACATTTTTAGGAAACAGGTTTGACATGGTAAATTTGAGAGCCCCTAAACAGGGAAGCAATTACACATGGGCTTAGCATCAAGGATATCTCTGAGTATCTGAACACGTTTCATTGGAAGGCATGTATATATCCCTAGCTTTTACCCCAAATGAAAAATTGCTTAGAATTTCCTTCTTTCCACTTGGAGATGCATATCACCTAACTGGTTGTCTAGAACTTCTCCAGTGGGGTAGGTGCAAAAATAAATGTGCATAGGTTAGCCTTTGTGTGGTACGGGCACTTGGGATTACTTTGATTATCTTAGCAGTTGATAGAGATTATCAAGGTAAATTGTGCTCTTCTGGGTAATACCTTCCCTCCACTTTGGTACCTTGACACATATACTTTCTTACTCACACAGTCTGTGTTCAGGGACTGGTGGCTCTCCAAGGCCAGCTTCCTTACAAGTTCCTTTACAAGGAATTAGGTCTTCTATATCTTATAATTCTGACCTCTGGACAAGCAGCCTCCACATCACCGAGGCAGAGAGAGAAAGAGCAAGAAGGTCATGTACTGACTCTTGAATGCTTTGGTCCCAAGCTAGCACTTTCACTCAGAGAACGTTGGCGAGGACAGGTCAGAGTGGGCCCCTTCTCCGTAAGGGACTTGGAGTCGAGCATGTGGATAGTCTCAGTACACTCAGTGTCTCTTCAGTATCACTTAATTCCACTTTCCAAGGATAGTGCAGGTGTCTGATCCTGCATGCCCTAACTGAGGAACATGGGAGGAAGAGCAGACCTAGACTCTCTTCGCTGAGCCTTGCATGTTTCCTCTTATATATCTAATTTTGAAGTTTCAGGGTCTTTGGTCTCTCAGCCTCCTGCAGCCGGTGCACGGATGCAGGCACATAGAGGCACATGCACACGGATGCAGGAGTGTAGAGGCACATGCGCACGGATGCAGGAGTGTAGAGGCACATGAACACTGAGAAATCTTATGGATTACCAAACATTTAACTTCTCTCCCCTGAGATCTTGATTTGTGAGTAGGAATCCTTTAGTTAGAACCACATATATCCATCTAGAACAAAGATGAATTTTCAGAGGCTAAGACACTAGAATAATACATTTTCATTACGCAGAGATGGTCTGAACCCCTGTGTATCCTTGTCTACAGTTGAAATTGATGTTTAGTTTTGTGTTCTTGAATCACTCTGATGTGATGATTGTAAGTAACCATCACCTACTTCTTGGTATCCAATGGATATCATATACATGTAAAATAAACATAATTCTGCATCCAGTTTTCTTCTTTTATTCCTTTCATGATTGTGTCTTCATAGACATTGTGATGATTAAACTAGAGAGCCTTTGAAATACTTAAGATTTTCTTTCTTTCTTGGCAAGTTCACATAATACCAGATGAGTTGCTTGAGTACATTGTCTTGCTTATTAACTAGGCGAGTATATACCTACTAAGTATGTATATACATACCACCAATTCGTGTGTGTGTGTGTGTGTGTGTGTGTGTGTGTGTGTGTGTGTGTCTGTCTGTATATGCACAGGGTGATTTTTTAACCCTCTGTTCCTTAAAAGTGCAAAATTCAACAGGCTGCTTACTTTTGAAAAATCACATGTAGTGTAAGAAAGAGATTTTCCCATAAATCTGTCTTAACCAAGGATGTGACATGGTGAAAATAGTGTTTTTCCGTGAACACTGAATTAATTTTCTTGGTTCAAAGACTTAATGGAATTTGGCCCCAAAACTCAGACAAGTGCTTGGTGAAGTTCATGGGACCAAGTTGTATCTAGCCATTTGTCTGGGAACTTTGCATCTCTCTTTTGAAAGATGCAAACTTCAAATCACCACCCTTTATCATCTGCAGGCACATCTACGTGGCTGGGATGGCTTTGCTTCAGAGTGTGAAGAAAGTTGTCAGGGACTAAGAGATACATCAAATGTTCTTTGAGAGCTGTAGCAGAAAACCAAAATTATATCGATTTCTTAGAAGTTACTGAAGCAACACCATAACTTTCATTCTGGATCTTCCTACTTACTAGAGTACATGCCAAGGGGAAAATGTCTCCAATCCTAGAAGCAAGAAAATGTGGTTTATTTCTTTTTCTTTGTCTCCTGTTTTTGATGATCATTTTTAAAAAGCTATATGAAATAGAAAAAAGGATTGCAGTCTGACAGTAGAATTCAGAAATGAAAAATCAAACGAAACAGCTATTTCTTTGCCTTAAACTCCAAATAATCGGTGATGTTGCTACCTTGTTCACAGAATTGAACACTTGTGTTATTCCATGATGTTGTCAGAGTGCGGTTTTCATTTTAATTTTAGAAAAGATCAGAAAGGGTTCTTACATAAGTCGCTTGAAATAGAATAGAGATGGATCTCTAAGTACTTCTTGCATGTGAGACATTGTAATTCATTTCAGGACGAGTGATTTGTCTTCAAGCACCACATCTGCAGGGACCTGTGGATTAAAACAATAAAGATGAGATGGGATGAAAGGTACAGAGCCACGGAACGCACAGCACTTTAAAAACAGAGTTTAAAAATACATATTACCCAGTTATCTCCAGGAGTTTGTGCCTATGTGACCAAAGAAGATGAAAACTGCCCATTTCAGGCAATTAAAAAATGTTAATAAATGTTAATTTGTCATACCATAGTTAAGACTCCAGCATCAAACAAACTTGAGTTTAAGTAGTGGCCCCGCCAATTCCCAGCTGCGTGATCGGTTGTCCTCTTCCTTCTCTTGGCTCCACTCTCCTCATCTGTAAAATAGGGTTATCTACAGTGTTCATGTGATTAAATGAGATCGTGTGTGTAAAGCATTCTGTAAAGCAGTATCAACACTGATGTGAGTATTAGTATCCACACACATATTCCACCGTCACACACCGCCCCCAGCCCCGGAAGACATCAATGCCATGTTAACCATACCTGAAGTTGTCTGGCACAGTACTTTGTATCCAGCAGACAATCAGTAATTGTTTGTTGATATTCTGTCATAGAAATGTCTGTTATTTTTGCCATCACTGACTTCAGATGTCATTCTCTTGGACTGTGTTATTCCACTATAACTCATCACTTTGTCCGTCACCGTTGACTCACGGAGCAGTACTGTGAAAAGACATCAGTCAAACTTGTTCTCTGACTGCAGTGCCTAACTTTTACTTACAAGTGGGGGGGCAGGATGAGATCAGACACGGAGCCTAAGCGGCCAGAATATGCATGCAGAATGCCCTTTGTGCTTTGAAATGTACATTGCACAGCATGGGGTAGACTCAGAAGCACTTAGGAAACACTCATTTACTGGCTTGTTAATAACTGTCATAGAAGGCATATTTGGGAGCTGGGTTTTACCATAAAATATCACTGTCTTTAATTGTGTGAAAGGATTTTGAAGTCTGTTGAATGAGGTATGTAGGAAGGAAAGGGTATCATCCTTGAGAAGGCCTGTAAAATGGCATAAAGTGGACTATTTGCGCGTGGAACTTCGGTGTAAACAAAAAAACAAACAAAACAACTTGCAGTCGTCCCAAGCGAAGTCTTATCAGAGCCATATGAGAAATTTGGAAATATGCAGGAATGTTTTT
This sequence comes from Spilogale gracilis, assembly GCA_004023965.1. Classification (NCBI taxonomy): domain Eukaryota; kingdom Metazoa; phylum Chordata; class Mammalia; order Carnivora; family Mephitidae; genus Spilogale; species Spilogale gracilis. The sequence goes on along the minus strand of PITA01007571.1, from coordinate 60,362 downwards.
GTTACATAGATCATGGGGGTCAGGGCTCAATTAGCAATTGGCGAGGAGGGGCCAGGCAAGACAGAGATCCCTACTTCATGGAGCTTATATTCTAGATATAGGCAATAAAGCATAAACATAATAAATGAGTACAGTACATATTAGGCTAGAAGGTGATAAATGTGATAGAAAACAAAGCACAGGTTAAGGGGAATAGGATCGCTAAAAGCGAGGTACATTATGGTTTTAAGTAGGATGGTCTGAATAAAAGAGAATAATGGAGTTCAATGTGTATTCACTCCCATTTACTCTGGATGCGGAAATATGCTAATGAATTAAACTGAAGATAGCAAAAAAATGCATGTTTTAGAGGATGCTCGAGCTGTGGCAGATTAGTGAAATGAGTTTTGGTTGTTGAGATTCCTTGCTTTAAGGAAGAAAGCAGCCTTAGGGACATTACTACTAATGATGGATGGATGGATATAAAATTGCCATGTAAATGGTCATTTAAAAAATCAGTAAAGGATATCAGATTTTCTTGTGTTCAGATGCAGTCACTTCATGAATTCAAACGGCCAGCTCTGCCGGGGACCTTTGCAAAGTTGGCCTACAGCAGATCGAGCAAATGGTTTTCTGGGACCCGCAGAGTCTCAGTCCATTGACTTGTGCCTCTTCTCTACCAGAGGCCTGCATGGAAGCCATTAGTCCTGACTAGAGGAAGGCTCACTGATGCACAAGATAAACTGAGACCTTCTTTCAAAACCTGATTCTTAAACTGTCTATGTGCCTTAGACATAGTTTTATTATTCTGTAGACCCAGTGAATTAGTTGAATGAGCCTGAGCAGGTTTGCTGGGGAGCAAACTGACAATGGAGAAGTCTTCATGGACAGATGTGGCCAATGTTCTCAGCTTCTTGCCTTCTCTGAGGCCACAGATGTGAAATATAATAGCCAACGTTGTAAAAGGATGCATTTCTCCTCTGAACCATAGCAGAACTCACCTGTTCTCCAGAAATTGATATTGTCTATGATAATAAGTGAGAGTGTCATTAACACCTACTGAGGCCCGTGGGAAGTTGTTCTGACCAAAGAAACATCCATTAAAAAAAAAAAAAAAAAACCATGCTCGAAAAGAAAACGGCATGATCCAAAAGGAAAGCTCAAACAAGTAGGGATGATCTTCACAGAAAATTTATCCAGAGAAGAAATATGAAGTTAAGCAAACAAGCAATGACACAGCAGCATATGCACTATTGAAAAAGAACTCAATCCTCTTCAAGTCAGCGGGAAGGGAGTCTCTGCAAGTGCTAGTCAAGTGCTAGTGGGAAGAGAAGAAGAGGCCCCAGGGGGCGGCTGCAACACTTCAAACAGGCAAACCCAACCAAACAAATAAAACCTTTGCTACATTTTACCAAAACATATGCAGCACTGCAGATTTCAAAAGTTCTTTGAGAGCGCCTTTGTGGAGCTCACTGGAAAATCCGAATAGCAAAGCTTCCCAGGAGGAGACAGAAGTCTTAGAAAGATGCCCCTCAAACATTAGTGCACCACAGTGAGGATGGGGAGGAATGGCCAAAGGGAGGAAGGAGGGAGTGGTTGAACAATCCGAAGGAAGAGGCAAAGACATTTTAGAAGCTGGAAACTAGCAGAGGACTTGTAACTTACCTTCAGTGTATTGCTGCAAGGCACTGAACCTTCATGGGTGGTCTACTGGCTGTATCTCTGTGTGAGAAGGAGAGGCTCCCTTCTCCCTTCAGGGGGGGACTACTTTTGGAGTATCAGATTTCACCCAAGCTAAACACTCTTGCCATCAAGAGTGCAGAAAGAATGTGGCAATATAGGGAATTTCCCCCAACCTTTTGCACATGGATTTTGCTGTATGGTCCTGTGGAAATGATCAAAGGGTCTATGGATGTAGAAGCTGAACTACTTTCCTTGGATATTCAAAAATATGATTATAACGACATATAGAGAGTGCTCAGTGTGTCAGGTATTGTACTAGACACCTAGCCCGTGTGCTTATCTTCAGTAGGCACAACAGCTCTCAAGGTCAGTTACCCAGTGTGAGGTCATCCAGCCCTGTGCCTAGTCAGTTTCTACATGGCTCTTCTTTTCTTGTCTTCTCTCCCTTCTTTAGCTCCCTTCTTTCTTAATTTCCTCCTTCTCTCCTTCTCTCTGTCTTCTCTCCTTTGCTCCTTTTCTCCCTCTCTCCAAGCATATGGTGAAGGTAGCTCTCTAAGGATTGTTCTGATCTTGGTGCTCGAGGCTTTGTTGGTCAGTACCTGGCCCGGCATCTACAGGGCAGGCTCAGTGCTCGCTGGGTGCCAGGCGCTTGGTAAGCCAGGTTTGTTGGCACTACCAGGCTCTGTCAGACCTGAGCCGAGGGGGGGGCTCTGTAAGGCAGGAACGACGCCAGCTAGCATCCCATCTGCTCTGTGGGAAGATCATATTGAGCTTCCCAGGGGGTGGGTGTGAGGAAACCACATGAGAAGAGGCAAAACTGCTGCTGTCTCCTTGAAGATGATGGGTGTGGGGTGTGTGTCGTGGTGGTCTCCATCAGAAGCTGTCAGGAGGCACCCAGTCTCCAGAACATTCTCCACACATCCTAGGCCCAGCAGAGACCACCCCAAAAGCCAACACCACTGGCTGTGCTCCCACAAATGCTATTTATTTTTTGCTCTCTCTCCCTCTTCTGACTGCTTCTCGGGTTGATTCGTTTGTCAGCCCCCTAACCCATGGGATTCTTCAAAATTGCTCCCTCGGCTCACTTGCCTCCATGCGTGGTTAGGTCTGGTCTGCCCCGTGACTTCTCCCGTCCGTCCCTAAGATGTGGCCCCTAAGTCTTGATATTCAGCCCTAACCTCTCACCTGAATATTATTAGGCTTGGATCCCCAATTGCTTCCTGGGCATATTTATCTGCACTTTGAATTCAGGAAGTCTTTAACATGGATCCTACTTTCTTCCTATAATCATCTTCTCTTTTGTGAGCCTCATCTTGGTTCATGGCATTTACCCAAACCTCTAAGTTGGGAATACAAAACTGATGACTCTTCCCATTCTCTTATTTCATGCATTGAGTCATCCAGAAAAGTCTATGGATTCATCATATTGTGTCTCTCACTTTACTCTTTTCTCTTGTCCTGATTCAACCCTGCCTCGACATTCTAAGTTGGCTCCCTTCCCCCTTTGTATCACCAGCAGACGCCGTAGAGCAGAGATATGTGAACACTTGTAAAGAACCAGTGGCAAATATTTTAAGCTCTGGGGGTATGGATCAGAATCACCAGCAGTGAACCAAGGCCAGGGCATGTTCCTATTATTAAAGCCCTTCAGGTAATTTAAGTGAACAGACATGTATGACAATGGAATAGCTTCTAAAACCATGCCTCTCAGATGTTCATGCATGTAAGAACCACATGGAGGACACATTTATGAAAGCAAATTTCTGAACTGCATTGCTGGAGACCCATTAGGTTCTTTAAGGATGCCTGGGAATCAACAGTCGGGTAACCATCCTGGATTCTGAGAAGCTTGTTGTCCAAGGATCATACCCTGAGAAACACTGACAGAGTGTTCACAATTAAAACATATTAGCCTAGCTGATAGAATTTTCTTCATTATCTTGCCCTATCCCCCTTGTCCAGCCATCTGATCTGTACACGCCACTCTTGGTGCCCTAGGCTGCCTGTGCTATTGTTCTCTGAGCCTTCGTGTGCACTCACACCTCTGCATTTCTGTGCAGGAAGGAGCCTGTGCCTGCAATGTCTTCCTTTCTCTTCTCCAGCTGGAGAAATTCTATTCATTTTTCTCTAGCCTTATTCTAAGAACTTCATATATTCTGGCTCAATTTTTTTCTTCTCTATTCTGCCTTGATAATTCATCCATGATGCTTATCCTTGTTATTATCCGTGTATCACTCATTGTACACAAAGGTGTCACAGACTGATCTCTTCAGGGATAGGGACCCACGTAATTATGCCTTTCAGATTACCTGTACTAACTAATCACAGCCTCTTTCCTTCCTTCTTTCCTCCCTTCCACTCATTCTTCCATCTATCCATCTATCCATCCATTTTTTTTCCATCAATTCAGTGTTTTTCTGAGTGTCTATATGTACCTGGAATTAGTGTTGAGACTGGAAAATAAAAAGAATAAAAATCTTTGCTCTTATGTAGCTAACAGCAGGAAGGGGAGACAGGCACCAAATGAAATGAATAAGTGAAAGATAAAGCATATCAATGGCATGTGGAGGGGATGCGAGAAAAATCAAGTTAGGAAAGGAGGATTGGGAATTCTGAGTACGACTGAGGGAATGGGTAGGAGAACCTCCCTGGTCCAGACTTCCCTAAACCATTCTGAATTGTTGCTGCTTCTTGCCTTTTGGTACTTTCTTCCTTTGGCTGGGGCAGCACTGGGATCTTTCTAAAGCCTGAAAGAGCCCATCTTGCCTACACAGTCTAAAACTTTTCTTTGCCCAAATGTATAGGCCTACTATTGCCAAATATTGTTTTCTTCCAAGACAAGTAAGAAAACTGTATTTTTCTATGATGTTTCCTGATTTTAAAATATTGATAACTAATTCAACTAAAACAAAACCTCTGCATGGCTCAGAGAAAATACCTGTGTAGTTTCCACAGCCTACCCATCATTGATCTCTGAGTTAGACTCTGGGGGCGCCAGTGATTCCTGTGAAACTTGCATAATTCTAAGTGTGAAGGCATTTGGATAACAGAGAACTTTGGCATTAAATGTGTTTATTAAATTAAATCACTCATACTGCAGTGTGGGAACCTGGCCTTAGTGCTAAGGGGCTATGTGGCGAGCTGATCAGTGTCCTTGCCCAGCCCCCAACAGGTTAGAAGATGCTGGCCCAAAGAGGATGGTGCCTTGGCCAAGACCACCTGCACATTGGTGACAGAGCTGAACTAAAATCCATTCCACTTTTGTATTCTTTCTAGTACCCCAGCCTGGTTGGGTTACAGATGTTGGAAATGGAGCCTCGGTTTCTAGTAAATCAACAGGCAGAATATATATATTACTCAGTAGGGGAGTGGGTAAATAAATCATGAAAGATCCATTCTATGGTATAATTCCATTTGTCTAAGAATAGTAGCAACAAAAACAAGACATGTAACTGCGTGCCTGGATCTGTGTGAATATACAGAAAACGTCTGAGAGAACGTGAGCTGATCTGGTGGTACCATTACCCCGATGGAGGGGGTCGGAGTAGGCCAGCGTGGTCAAAAGGGCTTATAATCCCATGTCTGTTTTGAAATTTTACTGTACAAATATATGAAGAAGTTATTCTGTATAAATGAAAATGATTTTTTTAGCACTGGTAATAATTTCCATTAGGCAATATGAAATATAGACAAACATATTGTCTTATATAAAAATAAGAGAGACACACTTGCTAGGATGAGCAATTTCTGGGCCTTCATTTGGTCCAAAGCAGGCAAGAACCTAGCGAAATGAGTATGTCATTTCGGTTTGCGTGACAGAAAAGAAGCGGCAAAGAACTTAAGAGCATGATACTTTCCACGATTACATGTGAGCAGGGGATGCAAAAGGCCTAACAGCCTTCCCCATTCCAGAGCATGTGAGAAAAGAACCGCTCCTTTGCTAACCCAGGAGGCCATACTGTTAACAGAAGTTGTATCCAATAGTACATCTATGTTTAAACTATAAGATGCAAGGGAAAAAAAGGAACACAGCATATGGAACTGTTTCTACACCACTTCAAGTCAACAGAGACAATATTTTAAAAATAACCAGGAGAATTCTCTAGGATGTTTCTTTTTATCTGTGTTCTTCGCTGCATTGCCATTTTTACTGACTGTGACACAAATGAGTCACTACAAAGAATAAGAAGCTGAGGGCTTGTCTCCTCTCCATGGCTGATGAGGCGTCCAGTTTCTCTTGCCAAGGCCTGGCTGGAAAGGAGAGCGTTCCTATGTGGCTTGACGTTGCGGAAGCTCACTGTCCCCCAACTCTGTCGAGGTGACCAGTTCTGTTTAAGGAGAGGTAGAGAAGTAAACGTGATCTCACTGTATGACTTCCCGTGTCCATGGGAACCAGAGGTCTGGCCAGTCTTCTGGATCAACCAGGAAAAATGATTCCCAGTGAGATCTGTGGTGCCCCCATAAGCAGATCTGTTGTCTTTAATACAAGCAATTTTTGCTTTTTCTAAAGGGCTACCAAGCTGAGT
>PITA01007571.1:27812-54074 GCA_004023965.1 Spilogale gracilis | reverse complement strand
CCCCCTCCAAAAAGCACCTTATTTTTGAAATTGAAAAGGAGAGTTTGAGGGGATCAAGGATCTTCCTCCTGGGCTATTATTCAGCTGTATCTCCCTGTGACTGACTCCTAGTGTCAAGGAGACAAAACACCCCCCACCCCCCTACCCCCCGAATCTTGCAAGGGAAGCTGATAGTTAACAGCAGAGCCCTGGATAGAGTCCTTCCACATCAGCGAGTTAATCCCCATACAGGAGCTGGGAATCTGTGTTCCCAAGCCCGCACATGCTGTGTTTGGGGGAGGCTGAACAAGCCAGATCCCTTCTCTGCGGCTGCCCCACTGGGAGCAGGGAGAGCTGAGCTGCCCTCTAATGAATGCTCTGTACTTACGGCAGGGAAAGTGCAGGAGATTGCTCTTCTGCTTTGAAGTTTTCTGTCTCCCTCTTTGGAGTGGATCAAAGGCCTCTATCTCTCTCCCTCTCCCTCTCCCTCTCCTTCTCTATCGTTTCTTTCTAGAATTCACACAAGCTCCTACTATAGGGCTCTCTTCTCTCTGCCACCACACCCCCAGCCTCAGTCATAAACTATGGCTGTCCACATTCTCCTCTCTGTCCTCTCTCCCTTCTTCTCCCCTTTTTCTCTCTTTCTCTTCCTGTTTCCCTCCTCCCCCCGTCCTTTCCTTTCCTTTTTTGGCATCCCCTAGAATTGTAGAAAATAGGTACTGTCTCTCTGAAGGGCTCTATAGCCTCATTTCTTGCTAGTAAAACAAAGACTGTCTGATTTTTTTTCTTTACCTTTTTTTTTTTAAAGAGGAGCCTGGATTGGAGAGAAAACTGTTATGAATAAAACCAATGAAAGTGACAACACAAGTTGGCTTAGAAGCTGACTTGAATGTGACACAAAGCTTTCTAGTGCCTTTTGAAGGCTGGAGGAAGGTTCTGGAACTGCCTCTTTCTTCTGACACTAATGCTGGTGTGCTAGTGGGGCCACAGGCACAGCACGGTAAGCATGCTCTTCTTGGGCAATGTTGAGAGAGCCTTCCCACGCCTGTTTGGTGGTGTAGTCTCAGCTTGAGGACCAGCTCCTGTTGCCCTGCACCCTTCCTCCTAGGGTCTCCTGAGTAGCCCCTCTGGGATGGCCAGCCTGCACCATAGGTGCACTGCCGACACACACAAACATTTAAGTTAAATTAAGAGCTGAGAGCCTTGCAGCAAGCCAGTTTTTAGAAAACAGAGGATCTTATAGATGGTAATTTAGACAATTAATGCAAAAACACCATCTGCTAAACCTCAGATCTACCAAGACACTGGGGTCTGCAGAAAGCGCAGACGTATGGGGAGCTGTCTCCATCTGCCTCAGCCTCGTCTCTGGGAAACTTTGTCACTGAACAAAGGGTTGCTGTTGGGTCCTATGTGTCCACTCCAGTTCCCGAACAAGGTATGCTTCAGGAAGCCCCTGTCTCAGCTGGTTTCCTGGCTCATGTCCTCATCACCTCCCTTCTGGTCTGCTGACTTTCTGTAGAGTGTCAGTGCATTCATTTAGCAAACATTTCCAGAGCATAAAACAATTGGCAATCTTTAAAGGGGATATGGTGCAGGAGAGGGGAGAAGAAAAGTCAAGAAGAAGGTTGATAACCCAAGAGGGCTCCCACTATGGACTTATAGAGAACACACTTTTCTCACATTGTGTGTTTGTGTAGCACCTTCTTATTTCTGCTCCTGCCTCCCAGCATGAGCTAGTGAGCTACTTTCCTGCTCCCCTTACTCATAACTCTCTGAGGGAGAAAAAAAATGCATTTAGATCATCCCACATGGATCTTACTGTTCCCTCTGGTAATAAGATGTGAGCATGGTACCAGGATTCGCCATCACGCCTTGCCATGGACCTCAAAGCATCACATGGAATGTTCTTCCTTTTCAAATCACACAGGGAGAGAGTTCACGGTATTCAACTCCAGGCCCACTGGGCTTGCAGCTGAGTCTGGTGGTATTGTTTAAATTTTTAATTTAAAAATGACACTGTGCTAACTGCTGAGTGTTTACTGTGTGACAGGTACGCTACTCATGTCTCTGCATGCTTTATTCCATGTGATCATCCCAGAAAGCCTGGGGCCAGGGCTCCCTGGACCCATTTCACACAAAAGGGAATGGAGGCCCAGCAGGACTCGCTGCCTTACACACCACACGGTCTCCCAAGGATTCCGTTTGCAGCCAAGTCTTTGCTGTCAGTCTGTATCAGACATGGCCTTCTCGGTCCAAGCCCACAAATGGACTGGGCCTTCACAGTTTTTGTTTTCAAGACAAACCCAATGGGTAAGTGGGTTCTCCTTCCTGAGAACAGCTAGAAATGGCCAAATGTCTTCTCTTATGGTTTGAGAGGGTTTCATACCTCTTCCTGGAGTCTACTTTCAGTGTGCTCCAGGCTTATCTTTGTGTGACGCTACATTCCTTCCCTTCCACATGGCCTGGATTGCAGCTCCAATCAGAGCTGAAGTTGAACAAACAAGACAGAGCCCACCCGGGCTGTCAGCAAAGCATGGAATGGACCTAAACATATATGGAATGGGCCCACTCCTCATTCTCATTGTGCCTAAGCCAGTTTCTCTGAAGCAGATTAAAAGTGACAATCCATGAGATGTACCAAGCACAGCACCCACATGTAGTAAGTATTCAATAAATTGCATTCACTTGTGTTAAAAGTCCTGTTCCAGGCTCTTGAGCAAGATCATATACTCAGGATTATTAAGCAACCTGGTCTTCATTCTAGGGTGCAGTGACCTTAATTAAATATTTTCTTTTTTTTTTTTTTTTTTTTTCCTCCACCAGCACAGCAGCGTTTGTGAGACTCAGCTGATAAGTAGAGACTCGGCAAAGGAAACTAGAAAAGGAAAGATGATTTCCAGTAAAAGAAAGTCCTAAAGGAAATAGGCTGTGGATTGGGAGCTTCCTGAGGGAGGGACTTTATTCCTCTCTTTCCCCCACAAGTCTGGGCCTCTGTGGAAATTAAATTGATAATAGGAGAGGGATATTATTTTTAGAGTCCATATAGTCTAGGGAAAAAAGTAAATAAAGGACCTGTATGGAGGTCTAGTTGACCCTCCACTCACATTCACAAAGGGTCTCAAATTGATCATTTCTGGTATTACTTCCAAACAGGTCACTGTGTGTCTATATATATATACACACACACACACACACACATACACATATATATGCTAAAGCATTAATTTGTTAAATGCAGACATTCATGAAATACAGCAAAAATTTAATCTTTGTCCTGACATTTCTTCATGCTGTAAATTATCAGCAGCCTTGGCGATCGCTAATGGGAAGGATCCAACAGGACTTCAGTGGGTTTTCAGTCCCCCCAGACCACGGCTGTGTGCATTCTGATGTTTGGGCCAAGACTAAGATATTGGCCATCATTTATTTCTCCCAGAAAGTTGGAAGTTTCTGTGTAGCTTGCCTGCAATGCATAGCCCGCGTGGAGCGTTCTCCAACCAGCCTGACCTTGTTCTATCTCAGGTGCACTCAGAAGCTGTGACTCCTTCCCTGAAACACTAGGAGCATATCTTTTCTTTGCTTACATTCTCCTTGTGTAATTGCCAGAGGCGAGCAGATTTCCCTTCCCTGAATAATTCTCTCTGCTCAGTGCTGGACGTGTCTGTGTGTGTGTATACACATATATATTTTTAAATTGTATTTTGCATGGAAAGCAAGAAGATGAACCTGTCCTCTTTTTAGGATTCCCTATTAGAGACAGCTCTGACTCTAGGTCATTCGTAAGCACGGCAGCTCCTCGCATCCAACACTCCCCACTCCCATCACAGAGCCCTGACTTAATTTGTCAGCTCTCGTCCCTTGGCGTCCTATCCATCGCCTCACCACATGGCACCCAGAACAACGACCTCTCCAGCTGTTCGTTGAATAGCATATCTGCCGGGGTCCTGCACCAGGACGAGGGAACACAATTGTGTACGAGGTGTATTTGAGCCCGGCCCTCTGGTGTTTACATCTTCATGGCGAAGACATGGTTTCCTCCTACTCCTAAAATACCATCCAAGTAAATAAGATTATCTATGATAATTGCAAAAGGATCAACAAAAATCTTGCCTGGTATGAAATTCTTGACAGCCCTCCCAGCTTATTTTTAATTCTTTAAGCTCCAAAATCAACCTTCGTGTTCCAAAGAGTACCTCCAAATCCTTGCTCTATCTTCTCTCAAAAATCCATGAATTTGAATCCCACATTTATTATTAACGAAGGGTTCCAAGAATTATTTTTCTCTTCACACGTTACGCACTCCGGGAGCATGCTGACTTGCCTTCTTAAGTTGGCAGAGAAGCATGCGAGGGTAAGTCTTCATGCAACCCTTATCGGGAGCCAGAAGCCACACGTTTAAATACGCAGCTAGTGTCAAGGGCTTGAGAAGCAAAGCCACATGAAAGTGTTAAAATAAAATAAGGTTGACAGTGCCACTTCATCAGAAATAGGCAGTGAATTAGATGTTATGAAATGCTTATAAGCCTAGGGAGTAAGGTGCTCAAAGACAATTACCAACTAAACATTTCATTAATGAAATAATGATTAATTATAATTACTAATTAAAATGCAGGATTATGCTGTTGGTTTTAAGCATTAACAGGAGTAATGACATTACCATTTTTAATGGAATTCCAGGAACGAAAATTATAACAACTCACAGAAAAGATAGGGCTTGCAAGTGTGATTAGGAGTTATTGTTAAACCCAGGGGCATGGAATTTTCCCAGCTGGTGAACTTAAGTTAAGTAAGTTTAATGCGGTGTAATTTAATTACTAAGCATAGTTTTCTTTCTCAGTTGGAAGAGATACCAGGTTTATGCTTTAAAGAACAAAAGGAAGAATGTAAGTAGCTATGGGTAATGATTGGCTACTAGCAGGAAAAATCAAAGAGCATTTAGCTGCCTTTTGCATAATATTTGAGAGTAGATGTATCCTGGCTTGGTTGTAAACTTTATTTAATTAATGCTTAGAGGATTAACAACAAAGTAGCCTGTGCAGACAGGGAATGTAGTGCTGTCAAGTGTATCAGGAAAGTGAATTTCCATAGGAAGGACATCTCCGCTGAATAATTAATGCACGGGTGTTTTCATAAATGTCAAATTCCCACAGGAAGGAGGAACTTGACCCTCAGTAATAAACCATTTAGGATTCATTAAATACAAGCATCGTTCTTAAACTGTTTGCCATGGCATGTGAGCTCATCCATAATGCAATATGCTGGCCCCAGCTGTAGTATAAAAATGCCCAACACTTGGTTTTGGGTGGTTGGAATCATCCTGAGTGCACCTACTCCTTTCCGTCTGGTTCAGCTCCAGCCCCTCGAGGTAATATCATTGTTATAAAGCCTCTAATTATTCGAAGGCCAAGATCAGCCTGTAGACAATCAAGAAAGCTCATGTTTTGTTCTGACTTAGTTAAGTATGATGAGGGGCTCAGACCCTGTTTAGGTTTTCTATATCAGGTTTCCTCGATCTCAATGCTACTGACCTCAGGGCCAGATAACTACTCATTCTAGGAGTCCACCCTGTGCCTTGTTGGGTGTTTAGCAGTAACCCTGGTGTCTACCTCCTAGATGCTGGTGGCCAACACCCCTGCTTACACCTCCCGTAACAGCTGTGACAATCAAAAATGTATCTAGACATCACCAGTACACCCAAGAAGGGATAGGATCACCCCTATTTGCGAACCTCTATTTATGGAACTTACTCAAGTACTTCCTGGAATGAGATCATTTGGGGGTAGACATGGCTCCCGATTGAATTGAGCCTGAGAGGCTGTGAGAACCCGCTGTCCCTGGTCACCTTCACAGTCGCAGATACCCACAGGACCAAATGTGTCTTTGCTTTTAGTAACAATGGCTGCCCCGTAAGGACCCACGTGTGGCTGTCATGGCTACAGTCTGCCACTGAAATTAGAACTCTTCACTCTTGGGACCCAGGGCTGCCTTGTAGATAATCCTCTTCCTGCAGAAGTGGCTGCCTTCCTTTCCCCCTAGGCATCAAAATGATTGGTGCTATCAGCTTCCCACTCCCTACACTATTTTTCTGGACCTGTAAGGAGTCCAGTAAATCACTGAGCTGTTTTTTTGTTTTCCTTTCTCTCTCTCTTCCCCCCTCCCCCAAGATTAGTACTGAGAGGGGTAGCAAATGAGCTCACCCATGGAAGATTTTTCTCAAACTGTTTCTAAAGCCTGAAAACAAATCACAGAGCCTTTTTTCTTTTAATAGAATATAGATTTGATTTCTTGATTTAAAAAACACACTTAATTCTGTCTGGGCATGCAGAGTGCCCACATACTGACTAAAAAAAGAAACCTAAAGCTATTTGGAGAATCCTTTTGTCTACACAAAAGCAGAAACTGATTTGACTTAATGATTTTTCTCCTTTTCGATTTTTATTTGAGCCAAAATGAGCAGTTATTTCTTGGCATCCCACAGCCATCACCTCTATATCCTGTTAGAATCAAGAGGATTTGATGTGCTCAGTGCAGACATGACATCCCTAGGTGACGTAACTGAAAAAGAGCGATCCCGGAGGTGTGCGGGGTCCCAGTGACATGGTAACTGGACACAACCCATTTCACTCTGAGGGGCTGAGACTGGGTCAGTTACTGCAGGCTCAGGGGCTTCCCACTTTTCTCTGGTGGCAACAATTCCTGCCTCGCCTACCCACAACTCACACTCTGGCTTGAGAGCAGGCTACTGTTAAGTAATGGTATCTTTGCAGTTCCACTTGGAACAGACATGCTTTAAATTAACCAAGCAAGGCAGTTCAGGAATCAGACCAAGAGAGCGAAAAGTCTACTTGGCCCCAAACCTGAGTAAGTCTTATTAATTCAGGGAGTAAAAAGCTTACATGTGCTAATTACCAAAACTACTAATTAGCTTTAATTATGAGCTTGGAAGGAAGTTGAAGTGTATTGCATTTGATAGTGCTGCTGACCTTATCAGTGTACTTTGGGGAGGGGGAGGGGGAGAAGCAGAAAGGAGGTGTTAGAAAATTCATCAGAGAGCAATTAATTTAGGTCTTCTGATGAATGTGTTATAAATTAACACATCTATGCATATCAGGACATAAAGGCATTTTAATAGAACCTTACCAATGTCAATTGAGAGTCCCAACCAGTTGAGAAAATGGCTCATTTCCTAAGTTATTTCTTATTCTGCCACTGTTTTAAACTGAGGGAGAGGATGGGTCCAGCCAGATAGATGCTTTTATATGTAATTGCAAATAAGAAAGGTAGCCGGCTTTGGATTCCTTTGGAGGGTCACTGTGAGGAGATGTTCGCAGAGATGCTCAAAAATCTGTCCCATACCAGGGTCCAGTAATATTGTCCCCATCAACCTCTCATCTCGGTCTCTTTGTCATTCTGAATCCCTGCAGCCAGAACCCATTCCTTTGATGGGGCTGGGATTCTCTGTGCTGCTTTTCTTATGACAAGACAGCTTTGCAGCCACTATTCTCATCAACACAAACGTGTTCGTTTTCAAGGATTACCAGTGCAACATTTCAAGCCCCAGACCAATGGAGCCTTCCTCAGGCCCTGGGAGCTGTCATTTAGACTTGGGGAAGATGCCCGAACAGTACAGCATCTGTCTGTCTCGCCAGAGCTTAGAAACCCTGATTCTCTGATCCTGTAGATTTGAAGCTTCTTGCCTGGTCCCTGATCTCTCAAAACTGACGTGTCTCTCGGTAACCACCAGAGGGATCCCATATAATGTGATAAAAATTATAATCAGCATGGAGGAATCACAGTTCAGTCCCTGCCAGCTTCCCTCTGAGTCCCTGGGTCTCTCCCTGGAAAATGACAAGTGGGAGCAAAGGATAAGCAGTTTGAAAGAAGACCCTGCTTGGCAGCCTGAAGAAAGGCATCTCCCAAAGAAGAGCAGATCTGAGGACAAAGGGATCTGAGGGTGTATTTCTCTTCACCTGGAAACAGACAGGACTACCTGATAAAAATAAAAACAAAAGCTGGTTAATAGAAAGCACTCTTGAAGTCAGTAGATTTGGGTGCTACTTGTTTATGTGCCTGTGTTCAGAAGTTGAACATATATAATGAGATCTGTTATAGGGGCTAAAGTCTTTTCCATTTTTTAAATAGGTCTATACCACCATATAAAAGAAGAGGGAATCAGGTTGTCCTGTAATACTTTGCTACAGTGACTGCAACGAATTACCACACACTGAGTGGTTTAAAACAATAGAAATTTATTCTTTCCCAAGTTTGGAGGCTAGACGTCAAAAATCCAGCATCATGCTCCCTTTGAAGGCCATGCTCCCTTTGAAGGCTCTAGGGAAGAATTCTTCCTCGCTCCTTCCTAGCTCCTGGAGGTTACTGGCAATTTTTGGCATTCTCTGGCTTATCAGTGCATCAGTCCAATTTCTGATTCCAGGTCTATGTGGACTTCTTCCCTCTGTGGATGTCTATGTGTCTCCAAATCACTCTTCTTTCTAAGGGCACCAGCCATGGACTTGAGGGCCTATCCTAATCTGGTATGACTTCGTGTAACTAATTACATCTCCAAAGACCTATTACCTCCAAATTTTTAGAGGGCCCCAGTCAACCTGGTACACATTCTTTAAGTAATTTTTTCTTGAAAGAATGTTTGAACTTTTAGTCCTAGACACAGAGCCGGCCTGATATTCTTGTTCTAATACGCTTTTCCAGGTATGGATGAAATCTCTTAGGACCACGTGGAAAATGACACTTCTGTGATCTTCTTAGATTCTACCTCTTTTTCTTTCTTCTTTTTTTTTTTAATCTAGCCTCTCAAATGTAATGCCTGTCCTCCAAGCTGCGGAAGGGCTTGAGTCAGTGTTGAGAGTGGCTTTCCTATGTAAGCGTATGTTGCGGGCAGAGCACCAGAAGACGGTGTTTCCACTCTATAGTCCTTTAGTAGCTAATTTTATTGCTCTCAGCTGTCAGGTTTTATAGATTATCCCTGAGATTCTTGAGCCAAATCAGTAGTTAAAGCCCAGCCGCTCCTTATTTAGCACTGCTCCTATAAGATACATGCTGGGCTGCACTAACGGCCCGCGGAAAACTCCGGATCAGCTCAGCAGAAAGCCGCCCCTCAGGCCGGCATGCTCAGGAGAAGGGAAGATTGTCCCCGGTGTGTCAGGCCAATTGGCAAACGAGTTTCAACAGAACAGGAGCTAGGAGAAGAGCGGTAAGAGAGGGAATCCGCGGGAGAAGCGGGGTTTGCTAGACTTGTGCTTTGTGATACCGTGGAGAGGGGCTGCGGGGCACAGCCGGTGCTCATGCGAGAGCTCATCCCAGGAGGCTTGTCTGAGAAGCCCTGGCTCGCTGTCCTTTACTGGCCCTCTTCTCCTGGCAGAGCCCCCACCACGGGGACTCTAGCCCTGGCGGGAACTGAAGCCTCCTGGAAGGCAGCAGCCTGCCTGCCCTTCTCAAAGAGCGTCGTTCTGCGATTCTGAATACCTCCTAGGAACTTCTGTATGCCCAGACGCTAAAGGCCTCTTACTGTGCGATTCGATTTCTATGAAATACACATAATAGGCAAATCAATCGGGACAGAAAACAGATTAGTGGTTGCCAGGGACTGGAGGGAGGGGGAAATGAGGAATTGCTATTTCGTGGGTACAGGTTTCCTTTTGGGATAATGAAAATGTTCTGGAATTTGATAGTGGTGGTAGTTGCTTAGCATTGCGAATCCACTAAATGCTGTTGAATTATACACTTCAAAATGGTTTGAATGGAGAATTTTTTGTGTATATTGCCATAATTCAAAAAAAATTCTGCTTCCTTCTGGTCTACCCACTGGTCCTCTCTCTGCTCCATGAAACCAACCTTAAGTCTGATTCTTCTTCCCTAGGAATGTCATTTTAATGTCTTTTCCTCCTACATCTGTAGGCACCATCATGGCCATGCGTCTCTGCTCTTCCATACTGGTCACCCTGTGTCCTTCAAGTGCTCATCTTTAAACTTGATAATCTAGGGTAGCTTCCACTGGGTGTATCCCCTTTTCCCTTGCTTTTCTGGAATTATGGTATAATGATGCTGAGCACTGTAGTCACCCTATGTTGTGGCTAGATGATCGCCTGCTGAGGCCTGGGACTTAGGAGGACTGAGTCCTGACTCCCACTCTCTGTATAACTTTTAAAAAGCCATCCGTTTCTCTGGGCCTCAATTTCTTCACCTGTAAAATGAAAGGACAAGAGGACCTCTGAAGTCTTTTCTAACGCTCAAACATTATATCCCATTGCCTTGCTATGGACCTTATTCCAGAGGATGGCACCCACCGTGAATTCCTGTTTTCTCACTGGTGTTAAGCTAAATCTCCCCCGTCACACATACCCCAAAAGTATGACGTTGGATTTGGGAGGTTTTATGAAAGATTCACTGGGATTTCAATGAAATCTTATCCAGTTAGAGTGCAACATTCCAAAATATAATTTTGTATGTCCATTGAAAATCTAACCTATTTATAGTCCTCCTGTTTTTCTATGACACAGAAATCTGGGCATGTCTTCGAGCAAGTCCCTGAATAGAGTTTTTGACAGGGAAAGTTCACAGCCAGAGCCATGACAGCCTGTGGAGACCTTTTTCTATTGCTGTCCCTATTCCCCAGAGGTGTGGCAATGGCCCTGGTTATGACTGTTATTCCTAGAACTGTCTAAACTTAGACTAGACACTTAATTAGTAGAGCAAAGAAGCCATGATTTTCTGAGCGCGTTTCCCTTGTCTTTATCTTGAGGTTAAAAAGTATACTTGTGTTTTGGTTGTTTGCATTTGATTTTGTTATTCTTGTTGTTTCTCCAGTGATGATTTGGGTCAGCTCACCAGGAGGATATCATCATGTTCCATAGCTGCATCTGGTTCTTCCAGCTGGGGACATATATCGTTTGTTAATGTGCAATACTTTGCTTGAGGCGGTAATGACTGTGCACGATGGGAGAGAGCCAAGCGGGTAAAAAGTCACGTTGGTTAGAAATGGTACTGGACGGGGCGCCTGGGTGGCTCAGTTGGTTAAGCAACTGCCTTCGGCTCAGGTCATGATCCGGGATCAAGTCCCACATCAGGCTCCCTGCTCGGCAGGAAGCCTGCTTCTCCCTCTCTCACTCTCCCTGCTTGTGTTCCCTCTCTGGCTGTGTTTCTCTCTGTCAAATAAATAAAACCTTAAAAAAAAAAAAAAAAAGAAAAGAAAAAAAAGAAATGGTACTGGAGATCTAGGAGCTTCCATGAAAGATTTTGATGTAGCCACAGTCAGTCTAACTGCAGTAGTAGGACGAAGCATTGGAAAGAACATAGAGCTTAGAGGTCCAAGAGCTGGATTCAGTCTCCTCCATTTACCAGATTTACAGCCACAGTCAAGGCTTTTGCCTCTCTGTGCCTCATCATCATAAGCTACATTATTTGTAAAATGGGGACCCTCTGGGGGCTTAAATGAGGCTTAAGTGTATACTGACTGTGGTATGTGGTATGGTACTTTGTGATGTCACTTCCCTTCCCACTCCTCTTTGGGAGATTGTAAGAACCATATGAGACAATCTACATGAAAATGAATGTTATAAAATCCAGAGCATCAGATAGGTTATCTGGAAAGAGAAGTAAAGAGTAGAGTCAATTTTTATGCTTCAGTCTAACCTCTGATCATTATCTGACTCCCTTGGAAAGCAAGACAGTCTTTTTTCCATAGGCAGGAACCCTAAAGGATTTATATGTTGTGTGTGTCATGGTGGGGAAAAGAGTAAAGAGAAGGCTGGAGTCCATGCCTAGAGAGTTGGGGATGGTGGGACAGTGGCCATGTCTGATATAAGTACAGGACATTGTAAGGAGAGTGCAAATTTTGCAGCATTGGATGGGTCTTCTCTTTAACTTTGGATCTCTGTGTTGCATCTGTAAAATGAATTGCATTAAAACACTTTTAATATTCCTGTCAGAAATAGAAAAGCTGGGGGTAAGAATCACCCAAATACTATTACAATGCTTCCCTGGCCCTTATCTCTCTCTTCACAAGTTCTGAAAAGGTAAGTGCCTACAGCACAGGAAATCATACAAAAGGGCTCTCTCAGTCTTTGATTCCATGCCCCATGCAGATTTCCACTGCTCTGAGCTAGACAGAAGAGGGATCTTGCTTCACTACAGATAGAAATAAAGCACACAGAATGGTTTCCTTAGCTCCTTGCCTCCCTTCCCTTAGGCCTACACTGTACTCTAAGATTAGATCACTCTAATAGGAAGGAAATACTAGTCTTGAGAGAGTCTACCAACTTGGGAGAGAGGGGAAAAAAATGGTTTTCCCAAAAAACTTATGAGTACATGAGTACAGTTGACCTTGGCAGTTCAGTCCAGCCTTTCTAGATTAGGACATCCCCTTACCAGTTCCTGGAAGAGTCAGAAGGAGGAGCTCCATGAGACCCAAGAGGGCAGTGTCGTTTTCCTTAAGGAAAAACCCAGATTGGGGGATGAGAAAGTAAACAGATATTGACCCTAAAATTCTACAGTGTATAAAATGTGTGGCATATTAAATATTTTCAAACTTGACCAAGCCATAGCAGTCCCTGCTTGTATTTAAGTGCAGGAAAAACTCTGAGCCCATCTTGTGGGCTCTGTGACTTCCTTCTCTCCCCCAAAGAATCTGAGACACAGATACAGTCTGATGTGAGAGCAACTTCATGAGATGTCTTCAAGACCCCCTCCTGCTCAAGGAAACAGGCTATTTCATGAATAAAGGCTCATCAATGAAGAATATTCATATGTTGCCTGATGCCTAGATGCTACTTAAAAATGCCTGAAGACCTAACTCTGGGAATCAGGCCCTGCTTGCATTTATCCCCTACTCAGAATCTGTGTGCCCTGAATTGTCAGATTTCTTGTGCCTCCTTTCATTCTGATACGCTTCTTCTTTTAAAAAATCCTTCCTTTGAGATGTCCCTTGCTGAAGCAAATCGGGAGTTATTACATGGCAGTCTCCCTGAGGCTCTTTTGTTCAGGCTTGGTTTTCCGAGGCAACCAAGAAAAAGAAATTGGGGGAACAAAGCCCCTTGGCTTTGTTGTGTCACCTTTGATAACTTGAAAAGGTCAAGAACTTCTTTACTTAGCAGAATCTCCAGATAACTTTGCTAAGTGATGAGTGGGATGGAGATTCTCTTTAAAAGCCTGACATCCTTCCGCCTTTGTTCATATGCAAAATGTTTTCTTAAAATGAGGCCCGCTACATTTGCATGTCCTCCCACTCTAATGAAACCTGCACTTGCTGCCAAAACAGAGGCAGGGACTGCTAATGCCCGGGAGCCAGCTCAGGGGTCTCCTTTCACTGCAGGTGCTGCAGCTGGCCCCAAAGAAGAGCAGCATCACTAATGAGGACCATGAGAGGACATGAACATGGAAACCTTGCCTGGCCTTGTGCATAGCTCTCAGGTCCTCACTCTTTAGTCTGCCTTCTCTCCCTGTGACTTGGGGAGAATGTATCTCGCCTCTGTCTATGAGCCAGGAGGGGATGATCTCAGACTCTTAACTCTCATGCAGATCATTAATGTATTGAGTTTTTAATTTAATGAGTGGGAGGGGAAGGACATGAGTTTGGTTGGCTTTAAATGTAGCAGAAACATAAATGCCAGGTTTCACGGTCAGGGTTTATGGTCCTCAGATGGTGCCTCCCGTGCCTCATCTGTGTGAGCCATGTTGCCAGACTGGGCTCAGGGTGGACCAGCATGTTGTAAGGAGGGCACCGTGTAATACAAGAGGTAAGAAGTACAGCCAGATGGAAAGTATTAAAAGAAACAAGAGCTAAAATTGCAGAGCAGAGATTCTTTGGAATCTGTTCTCAGTGCTTCTAATCCAGGCCACCACCATCCCCATCATTGTCATCATCACCATCTCCTCCCTGGGCTCATGGCAATGGTGACTTCACGGTTCTCTGGTCCACACTGAGCATCTGCTTTGTGCTGAGCAGTGGGAGGGAGGGAACACGAAACATGTAAGGGGTTTGTATTTGCAAGACAGAGATAAAATACCTCTAAAATAACAGTCAGAGGCCAACTCTGACCCATGGTCTCTCCACATGGGCCAGAGAGTAGCAGTGAGTGAAGGGAAAGGCGCCGAGGGTAGGAAGCGGGGTTAAAAAGAAGGCTTATGAGAACCTGAGCAAGGGCTTCCTGCCTAAAGAGTGCGGTGGTTATTTAGCTGTGCTCAATTATTGCCAGGCAGGAAAGGAGGGCCAGGGTGACTGGACATATGGAACATTTTGTGTCAAATCTCTGAATCTGTGCGTCTCGACAACATTGAATGCCAACAAAACATTCAGAGGGCCTGAGCTGGCCTGGGGTCTGCCATCTGGCAAACTCTGGTACCTACTAAGGAGAATGTGGGAAAGGCAGAGGTGGCTCACAACCCGGGGTCTCTGGGAAACTTGAGGAAGAAGCAATCTTTGATATGGCTTTGGGAGAATGGATGGAAGTGGGACAAGGGCTTTCTGAGCAGAGGACAGGGAGTAAGCAAAGGTACAGACCTGAGAACGTGGAGCTCATGCTCAGAAAAAGGGCAGGGACTCTGGTAGCTGGAGCCCAGGGCATGAGCAAGGGTCGGGGGACCCACAGATGCCTTCAGGCCAGAGAGGTTAGTGGAAGCTAGATACCCCAGTGACCTCGGGCAAGTCATTTACCCAGTTGAAACCTCATTTGACTCATCTGTACAGTGCCGATGGTGCCATCTACCTCCCGGCATTGCCGGAAGGTGCTGATGGAATAGTGCACAGAAAGTGCCAGGTGTGGTACACGGCATCGATACCGAGTATTTAGTAAGCATTGATTCTTCCTATGATTTAGTAAAAACCTTGGACTTTATTCTGCTCTCACTGTAGCACTAGTGAAAGGACTGCTATTTTTTTTCTTTTTTTTAAAGATTGCATTTTCACTTATTTATGGAAACTAAACATTCCGAAACGTACAAAGAAGAAAATAACAGTCATCTGTGTTCTTACCACCCGAATTTATCCGTGCTTAATACATTGGTGGATTTACATTTGCATCCAAACTCCTGCCAAAAAATCATTCTTGATTTTGTAAAAAATAATATCTCCATCATAAGGAATTATTAAAAAGTAGTAAAGTGCAAAAAGAAGGGTAGACAAACATTTATGTTTACCATGACTCCGTTGGTTGTGACTCATTTAAAGCAGCCTCATATGGGTAAAAGGCTGGGTGTTTCCTCAAGGGCTGTGGGAGGTAACACAGGGCCTGGTACGTGGGCTCATTCAGTGTCAGACCAGAGGAGTAAGGTACAAATGGGTAGGGACCATTGCACAGCTCTGTAGAGAGATTTCTGGACAGCATTAAGGAGGAGTCTAGCATTCAAGTCGGACCCCAGACTTCAGGGTTCTCCTGCTCATCCCCAGTTAGTGAAGAAATCTTTGACACCTCTGATGGTGAACTGGGAAGGGGGAGATGATAAGGTGTCATGATTTAGGCCTGTTTGTGACTGAAGGATATTAGATGAGAACCTCGGAGCCTGTTTTCTCAGCGGCAGGATGTGAACAGTTCTGCCAGCCCCCCAGGGGCCTTGGGAGTGTCAGGGGCTGATGCATGGAGAGCTCTACCGTCGCCAAACTTTAGTCCCTCTCCTCCCTACCTCTCTCCCTAACTGCTCAACTCCTTTCTGGGTTTGGTTTAACACTCAGCAACTGGAAGGCTCCTAAATGCTTACAGAATCCTCCTACTTACATTTTAGACCCTCTCTCTTTTCCTGAGTGTTCCTCTGATCCTGATCCTGTAGTTAATGAGTATTAATTGTGACATCTGTGTTCACTGGTGGCCCAAGAAAGGGGCCCTCATGTTGGCTGCCTTTGGTTAACAGCTCAGCTGAAAGCAGGAAGCAAATTAGCTGTTAGAAGGTGGTCCTTTGCACCTGAAATTCATTATAGATATAAACCTATTTTGAAAGTGCTTCTTTAACTCTATGAACCGGAGTAAAAGCCTGGGCCACGTGGTGAGAAACCCATTTTGCTTAGTGATTAAAAAATCTGGCACTGCCTAGTTCCTTGAGCTTTGCTAGAATTTGCTATAGCTTCTTTTTTACCATAAAGAAGGTGTCAAGTGAGGACTTTGTGTATGTTTATGATCATTATGTTGTATTAAAGAGTTGCATTGCGTTCCAGAATGAGAATAAGAATGTTGCATATTCCTCTACCTGCAAAGCAATTAAATTATTGTCTGACTTGTTTATAACTCCAGAACCAGTAATAAGCTTTGAGTCTGAATAGGGGATGTGGCGTTCTAATCCAGTGCTTTGCTGAGAGGTTCATATTTAGCATTTCCATTTGATAATTTAATTTAAATAGTACTGAATGAGTACACTTACAGTTCTTGGCAATTGTCAGAGTCACAGGGAAAAAGGTAATGCACAAACTGATTTTTTGTAAATAATTTTGTATTCCTGAATGGTTTTTACTTCCTTGTTATTAACCTCTGCTGCCCTCACTGAATAAACTGGAAAATGGTAGTAGCGTCAAAAGTCACAAGTATTATGTCTCTCTTTGTTCCCTTTTCCCGCTTCCTATAGAAACAATATCTGAGCAATCTACAAATTTCCATGAAACTGAAAGGCCTGCAGTGAACCAGTAAAAAAAAATTCCCCCAAAGGGACTTTTTTCTTGCAAGAGGCCTTTATGTATTAAAGATCAATTTTCTGATAAGATTCTCTGTGCCAGAGAATATTTGGCAATTTTAGCAAAAGTAAGTACTTGCCACAGGAATAGTGAGCCTCCAGTTAATGCCCAGTAATATCACAAACTAAATGAAAGAAGCTGCAGGAAGAGTCTCTTCTCTCCCACATTCCCCTCCAAAAGAAAGTTTATTGGATGATTTCAGGATGTTCTTTTATAGGACTTTCTGGCTATCCTTTTTTTTTTTTTTAAATCACAGAATTTGTTTATTTTAGGGCAGTGTCCCCGCTGGTTTCCTATCATGAATCCTAAGTAACAACTTCAAATTGTTGTGATTTCCACCTTTTCCCTTCTACTTCCCAGGTACAAAATAACCCATGAAGATTATCCCCATCTGTTGGGAAATCATGGGCCTTGAGAAAGGAACTATATATCTTCTGCCATTAGTATTTTTTTTTTTCTCAAGGGATTTTTTTTCCTCCATTTTGCTTGGCTTTATAACCGTTACCAGTATGACTTGCCTAAGCCTTCTCAGACACCAACTCTTGATTAGAAGTCAGGAAGGTCATATTAATTTGTTCATTTTTACTGTGTCTCCCTGTTCCCAAGACCAGCCTTGTCACCTGAAATGCCAATTAATTACAAATGTTGCGCATATCTGCCTATACATAAGCTTTCAAAGGAAGCCTATATTACCGTAGAATGACATTTCCCAACAGACATGTTTAGAACTGAGTTAAATAGAAATATTATCATAGATTTCCTAGTGTTTATAACCCATGGGAATCGTCCCAGGGAAGGAAGTGGAGTAGGAGGTGATTGTGTATATCTTCCCTCTGGTATTTAGAGTCAGGATGGCTGGCCATACATGACCCTTTTTGGGAGCATGTTAGTATAGCTGGGGGCTAGACAAGGCCTCCCATTCATATCTTAAATATGTCCTGGGAAATAGCACCTTGAGTCTGCCCAGATGCCCAGGAATAGCCCTTACTCTCTGTCAGCCACAGTACTAGATATTCTTTGCCTGCGGTCTCTTTTCAAATATCCCAGAGACCATGGACCCCATCAAATCCCCATTTTCACATGCTGAAACTGAATAGTAGAGAGGTGAGCTGACTTGCCCATGGTCATGCTGTTGGGAGGAGAAGAACTGGAATTAAATGCGGTGTTTCCCACTCTAAAGTTTCTTGCTGTTTGCATGCTCTCTCATACTCCAGCCACTTGCTACCTCTTTGTGTGTAAGAAGCAAATGTCCTGTTCATGTCTTATGTCGTTAGGCTCATCTGTATCCTTGTCCTTTGGTTAGTATTGATCATCCTGAATCCTTATCTGATATGCTTGATTATGAAAGTAGTTGCTAGTAGCTAAGTAGCAATGATGCAGCCATATAAAGGGACCTATGTGTTTGAATAACTCCCAGAATCATAGGATTCATGTGGCCAGAAAGTGAGCCCTTGGCTTCATCTTTTCCTCCCACTATCTAGCTCTCCTGGTCAAAACTTACCCAAATCACATAACCCTATACTTGAGTCTACTTTTAGTTCATCTTAACTTCTACCTTTAGTGAGTTAAGCTAATGACATAGAGGTGATCAAACATCTTTAGGCAGTTGAGACACAACCCTTTCCATGTCTTGCATCTTTCTGAATTGTTTTGCATGTCCTAGCTTTTAACCTCCTATGAGGGTTTACTCTTAGAAACTAAAGAGAGGATTTGAGAGAAGTCTTTTGATATGGAGGGGGATCCTGTGGCTCTGGAATGTTTTCCAGCATAAAGTTCAAGAAATTGTCACCAAAACACTAGTTGGCAGCCTCTGAAGGGCCTTGAGCAGTCATCCAGGCCAATTTAATGTACTACTCTTGTGATAGTAAATGTTCTTCGTAGGAAAAGGCCTGATAAAAATCCCGCGAACATGGGTACTCTATCATCACAAATGTAACAATTTTCATTTGTTTTAATTCCATGATTAGTTCTGTTAATAAAAATGTCTATTTAAGCTATTTAAGATGCCCACTAAAATTCTCTAATATTAATTTCATGGAAAAATTCCAACAGAACTATATTAGTTTTTTTCCCCATTAAGGTAACATTATAGACTTTTAATGGAGCTCTCAACTATGATGGTTTTTATTGACCTAATTATTAAATGAATTAAAATTTGTCTCACCACCTTCAGAATTATGTAACAGCTGTATCAGAGAGCATGCCCCGGCCAGTTACTAAGGGGTTAAAAGGGAGAATCCCTGGACTGCCCCTCCTCTGTAAGTGAGATACATGGTTTATCCGAAAGGAGATATCAGATCAAAACGCTGCTGTGCGATGAGTGAGTAACATGGCCCACATGGGAAACTCCTGGTTTTGCTTTCCTGCCTCTCTTGATGCTTCTCTCTTGTGATGATGTCAAAAAAAAAAAAAAAAAAGTTTTAGCAGTGGTATTAAATATAAGATAGCAAGTAAGTGACACTCTGGCCCCCTCATGCCCTCTCCCTGTTCCAGGGCAGACATCACTCAAGGATTGCTGTAGCCTCCCTCAGTCAGAACAATGGAGGCTGGAGATCTATCTCAGGTCTATGCTTTGCCTTGTCTAGCGGGAGCTGACATGGGAATTGAAACCTATTTTGCAACCTCAATAGTCATAATTTATAAAGTATTTTCATAGACACATACATATGAATCTCCTTTACTCATCAAGGAAATTCCGTAAGAGAAGGATAAGCATGATCAGTCCTAGTTAGCAGACAAAGAGCCAAGACTCAGTAAGGATGGGACTAAATCTGGGCACACGGCTGGTAAGGGAAAGTAATGAGAATGAGAAGACACAGCTGACTCCCGGCCTATTGACTGTTCTGTCAGGCTTTCATTCTTCCATTCTACAAGTATTTATCGAGCACTTTAGACATGTCAGGCACAGGATAATCAGCAATGAGCAAAGCAGGCATGGTCTCTGCCTTCAAGGAATTTCCATTTTGGTGGAGACAGATAATAAACTCACAGATACATAAGATGATTGTGGGTAGCAACAGATACTGCGAGGAAAAGATTAGAGAGAGCCGCAGGTTCATGGAGTTGTAGGGAAGTTCTCTTGAAAGACTGAGACAGAGCCAAGAGCCAACAGGAGAAGGAACCTGGGAACAGAAGTCAAACAGAAACAGAGGGAGAGGAGCTAGGGTAAAAGGTTGGGGATGGAAGGACCCCCATGTGCTCAAGAGATACTTGAGAATGGATCTTGGTGGGGGAAAGAAAGAGGTAATCTGGGGCCATATCATGCAAGACCAGGGTAAGGGGTTTGGATTTTAGTCTCCTTTTATTGGACACTCATAAGAGAACATTAAATACAGATTAACCCAACCCAGTGTGTCTTGAGCACAGAATGGAGACACCATGTTTGGCCCCCACAGCAACATCTACCCAATGACTAGACACAATTTTGTCTTGAATGTGAACTAGAGCAAACTATGTCTTGTTGCAGGTACACACTCTTACTCTGTGCTCCCTGTCCCCACCTCCACCCTGCAGCGATGGACTAGAACATATACAAGGACCCCAGGGCAGGATATTCAAGAGAGATTCTGATAGAGATAGAAATGAAGACAAAATCTTTGTGTGCTAGAGAAACACTCAAACAATGCACAACTTCTGTAAAGGAAATAGGTATATAAGCCCATTTGAGCTAAAAAGAGAAGGCTCTCCATTCAGCTGCCTTTATTTAGACAGACAGTAGTTTAATGGTCTTACTGACACAACTATGACATGCACAGAAGCTGTCTGTCTATTCATTTTCTTTGCTGCGCAGCCTGGCATTGGGATCAGTGACTTTGATAGCCAGCTGGGCTGCTCTTCCCACATGGGTTTTGAGGTTCTCAGAGGAGACACTGTTGAGCAATCTCTGCACAGTAAGATTTGTTGCACATGAGTAGTTCTTCAAGCTCCTTGATGTGTAGACTAGGAACTTCTGGAAGCCACTGGGCAGCATGTGCTTTGTTTTCTGACTGCTCCCATGACCAATATTGGGCATCAGGACTGGTTCTTGAATCTTCTGCACACCTTGTGGTCACTGCCTCTGGGTTTCCACCAGTTGGACTGAGTTTTGACCTCTTGGTCCGACCAGTGCCCAAAGAACCTCTCAGTCCTCTTTTGAATGATCTTGGGCTTCACCAGAGTTCTGGGGGTGGCCATGATGCTGGGTAGGAGATGGCTGCACCTTCTCAGGCAGCACCGAGAAAGAGCGGGACCTTCAGCCACCATTTATAATTGAATGTGGCTCTGTTTGGCTTGAAGACAGCCTCTCTTTGACCTTAGTCCTTAATATACAATTAAACTCACCCTCAGTGTACTTTTTTGGCTTATTTTAATCCCTGTATACTTTCTGAAGTAGCATTATTTTCTATAAAAAATAATAAGACCTGTGATTAGTATTATCATTAGCAATATTAACAATTTGCCGAGTAATGACTATGTGCCAGACACTGTGCTAAGTGCTTTGCATTGCATTCTCTCAACCTTCTGAGGTAGTTACTATTATTATGCCCTTTTACAGATGAGGAAACCTGGCCACAGAAGGATTAACTAGTGCTTACCCAAAGTCATCCAGATAGGGAGGGTAGAATCCAGGAGATATAGCTACATAGACCTCCCTCTTCACCAAAATATGGGCCCTCTCACGGATTGTCAAATGAAACCATATGCATGAATTTTGGAGTAAACCAGGCTGAGTCGGAGACCTGTCACAGTTTCTTCACCTGTCATTGGGGGTGATGACAACACTGACTTCAAAGGGTTTGGTGGGATGAAATGAGATGTCAATAAAACATATAGCAGAGAGCCTCGCACACAACAAATGATCCCTCACCCATGCCACCTGGGGTCCAGGCCTCGGTGCCCTGCCCTGCCGTGCAGGAAAATAGTAGCTGTCTCACAGGACTCTTGAGGACATTATAGGAGGTCATGTGTACTAAGTTCCCTCTGCCCCCCTGTAAATAGTGGTGGCTACTCGAATTAATGTAAGGACAAATGACATCTCAAATGTGTAACACCCACTACAAACCAAAGTAGCAACTGGGGACATCTCTTCTGTACTTGTCATTTCTGCAACAAGAATCAGCTCGGTCACTGATAACATGAGTGCCTCTGAAATCGAGTTGTGGTGATGCTAATGAGCTGGCACATTTTTAATTCTGTCTGATACAGTTTCCGAAGGAGCCATTTGTGCTGTAATGGGAAAATTTAGTGCAAGACCTTTGAAGGAAAGTCTGATGTGTGATATTTAGTTTAAGTCAGCTTCTGACAACAGTATGTTCTAGAGAATTGCAGATGTTCTCAAATCACATAATATTTCTCTAAAAAACTGTGTGTGATATTTATCTGATAGAGCATCTGGCATGACGGGGAGTGTGAGCTTCTTTTTTTCCTGGTTTAAAAACAACAACAACAACAACACAAATCTCTGGCTGAGCTTATCCGAAACATCTTGCATATGTAGCAGTGAGATTAATGGATTCCAAAACTGTGTCCCATGCTAAGAAGCTCGTCCAGGGTTCGTGTTAATGTGAAATGTGGTTGGGAAGTGCTGTGGGCTGTATCTGCCTCACTCTGAGGAATTCTATGGGGGCCAAGCCTAAGGGCTCTGCGGAACCTAAATGGGGAACACAAGAGGATTGCTGCCTTCACTGGCCATGCTCTCCAGCACCAGGCCTTTTTCCCTCTGAAGTTACACCCCCACTAAGGATAAAGAGAGAAAATGGTTTCCTCTTTCAAATGAGGCAGCAAGGCAATAACTTCATTCCAAAGGTTTTACCCACTTGGATCAAATCTTTCTTGTAAAGACCTGCCCCCTAATTTCACCAAGGTCATGTCAATTCTGTACTGCTTTGAATTATCCACTGGCCATGCTCTGAAGGAAGCCTTCACTGAATTCTTACAACCACTGGTCTTCTGGCAGGTAGCATGGGGGAGGGGGGAGACTTGGGTTCTGTCTGCCACTAGCCATTGACCTTGGGCAAGGCTTTGCTCTCATGGTCATGTAAGGCATATGGGGGACTTGGAAAAAGCTTCCCTTCATCTGTAACAGGATGTCAACACCAACTCTGCCCTTCCTCTCTTGAGACCCACACCTGATCTGCACATTCTTTCTGGCCTGTAATGAGGAAAGGCTGCTTCTTTATTTGACCTGCAAATTTCCCTACTTTGTTTTTAATGATCATCTAAAGTAGAGGTTCTTACTCTGGAGTCCTCAGATAGACCCTTAAATGGGATGCAAAAACTGCAATATAGGTGAAATATGTAAGGGGTCAGGGGAAAGCTTTATGATTTTCATTTATTTATTCAGTAAATATTGAACACCTATTATCTGCCAGAAACTGAGCTAAGCAAGGGAAATGAAATGGTGATCTGGGCAGATACAGTCCCTGACCTCCCCAAGCCTCCTTTATAATTAATCAGGAAGATTCTAGAAACAATCCAGTGGGCAATTGCGGTGCAGTGGGAAAGAGGAATGGGGGGCGGGGGGTCATGTAGAAGACATGGAGTGCTATCAGAGCTTGAGAGAAGGGCTCCTCACTCAGACTCCATCACATTCTCATGGGACTTCAGACCTTGAAAAACAAAAAGGATAGAGCCTCTGAAATAAAGGGAAGGGGATTTGACATGATGCTAATATGAGCAATACATGGAGGAAGTGATGACAGGTGGGCAAATACATTTGAGATGTTAATCCGTGGCTAATAAGGCATTCAGCATGGTGGTGTTTGACTTAAAAGCTTGCAGTGGTCATGGTCATTGTCATCACAGTCATAGCTAATGTATGTTGAGCTTGTAGTAAGTACCAGATTCTTGGTAAGCATGTAATGTCAGTGATCTGATTTGATCTTCACAAAATGTTTGTGAAAGGGTCGTCTGGTCTGGTTTTATCCATGAGAACGCAAGGGCTCATGGATATTAAGTCTTCTGTTCAAGGTCTTCCAGCCAAAGAAGTAGCAAGAAAAGTAGCAGGTGATTCTTAAGCTTAACGCAAGTACAGATTTTTGGATCAAAATGAGGGTGTACCTGGAAACTTCACCTTTCAAACAGTTGGAAAACCACGTTTTTCTTGAATTTTTTTTGCCAGATATGGCCAGGCCTTAGATTTAAGAATTAAAATCAAACATCGGCACCATCTGTTCCTCCGCACAGTGGAAGACATTCTCTTCTGGGCAGACTTGGAGAGGCCTTCAATTACCAGCTCCAGTCGAGTTGGTTTAATACACTTGCCTGTGGCCCAAAACCAGTTGTGGAATTCAAAGAAGAAGCAAAGCTCTAAGGGGCTTATTAACAATTTAACATTTCCAAAGCATGTGGGATTGTTAATTCCATTCGCGGCAGACATACCGTCATAATGATTAAGACCTAGTCACTGCAGGAATGCTGAAATGTGAAATCCATTGTGTGTCTGTGCACTTCCCACTGCCTTATTGTAAGTTGCTGTAAGAGCCTCCTTATCTGGCCAAGCGCCTTATGCTTTCTCTTACAATTGACCTGGACACCTCCACATCCAGAGTGTCTGTATTACCTCTTCCTTCTTTTATGAGAGTTTGATCCAAAAGATAGAAAGCCCACTGAAAGAGTTTTTATGGATAGTCTTACTCCCCCAATACCTTTAAATGTCCTTGCTCTAAGAAGTACAGTGGTTTATCATTCAACAGGCTTTTACTGAGGGCAGGATCTACCCTCTGGAGATGTAGAAGTGAGTCAGCCCCTGCTCTAGAGAAGCCATGGTCAGCAGTCAAATTACTAAAAAGGAAGGAGGAAGAATTGATTTACTCATGTAACTGAAAAGTCTGCTGGTAGCATTGATTCAGGCATGGCTGAAGCCATGTCACAAGCCATGTCACCAAGGGTGTTGTGTTTCTTTACTTCTTTCAGGTAGCTTCTTCCCAAGGAAGGTGATGTGAATACCAGCAGCTTGAGGTTTACATCCTACCAGCTTAAGTGGAAAGATTGTTTTTTCCCAACAATGCTGTTTAAGAAAAAAAAGAAATGCACAGAAAACTCTGGTCCAACTTAAGTTACGTGCCCATTGTTGAACCAGGAACCGTGGCCAGAGGGATAGGATTCTCTGAGTGACCAGATTGAGATCCTGAGTCTATGTATAGGGCCAGCTAGAAATACAATCGACTCCATCCCAAGCCTAAGGAAACTAATAGTTTCCTGGAAGAAAGAGAGGTTCCATCACATAACAGGAAAGCTACATATACAAAACACAGGGGGATGGCTAGAAAGCATTCATAGAGCCCAGGAAAGGTAGGGGAGAAAGCTCAGAAATGCTTCTCAGAGAGATTGGTATTTACACAGAGTCACAGGGTGAATAGAAAGCCAGGAATAGAACAGAAGGGTGACCTGGAGTTTAATCCCTCTTTGCTAATTCTCCAGTGTCAATGACCTAGGAGAATCATTCATTATTTCAAAAGATGTTTACAAAGCATCTACCAACCAATTAGTGCTGGGGCTGCACTGATGGACAAGGAAGACATTTCTGTGCCTCTCATGGATCTTATGGTCTAGAGCAGTGACAAACAGTTAACAATTGCTCAAATGATAAAACAAGTACCCTTTCAGAAGCACTTAAAAGGAAAGATCACTATGCTGGGGTCCAAGCATACCTATGCCTTGCTTTTCAGTGTTCCCAACTATAAAATGGAAAAGAAAATCCATGTGTCCCTCTCCTACAATCAAGCAATAATATATAACACAGTCAGGAAGACAGATGAATTCATTTACACACATATGTATGCGTGTACGCACACAAGAAAAGCCGAAAACACCTCAAAATAGTAAAATGTAGGGATCCGCCTGTTTCCTGTGTTTAGCTGGCTCACTGAGTGTCACCTGAAAATGCATCATTTTCTTACTGCCCGAAAGTTTCCTTTGTCCTCACCCTCTTAGCATTCCTTATTTGGTTTATATTTTTACACCCAGGCACCCAGGGTTCTTCAACTGCTCTATCTACACTCAGTACAAAATACCATCCCCTACCTTTTGTTAGTTCCTCCTATCAAGCATTTGGGAGTTAACAAATATTTTTTGGCACAGAAGCAATGAAAAACTTGGCAGCGTGCCTTTAAACTACTGATTCTATTATTCAGTAATTTAAATACATTATACTCTTTTGTAACTATCCTGGTCATAAAAAAGATTGCATTGTAGTATCTGCCCTTAGAGGTATTTCTTTCTTTTCTTCTCTTCTCTTTTCTTTTCCTTTCTTTCCCTTTTCCTTTTTTCTTTTTCTTTCTTTTTCTTTTTTTTTTTTTTTTTGGAGGGATTTCAGGTGGAATTCAACTGCCCATTTATATATACCTGAAAATCACAGTGGAGAGCAGAGATGAGGCCATGCCCACAGAGAGCACAGCTGGGAGCAAGTGGCATCTATGGTGAGAGGAAGTGACATTTACAGTGGGAAACTCTGTGAGTGACGGCAGAAGGATGCTGCGTTTGTGCCCATTTACGTGTGCCCAGTGGCTTTGATTCTTCGTTAAATGGAAGTCAGATGCTTATGGTTAACATTTTCAATGGATTCATTCTCCCAGGGAGCTCATAAAACCCCACTAATAAATCAAAGGGCCCTTCTAATCAGAATCTTAAGGGAT
>PITA01007571.1:0-27712 GCA_004023965.1 Spilogale gracilis | reverse complement strand
CCTGCAATATTTGATTGCTAATGAACAGAAAGTATTAATCTTAGCAACAGAAAGAGAAAAATGTGTAGTGTTTTTCATTAAATCAACTAAATGATTAAATGAGTTAGTCAGTAGAAACCATTTTAATTTTCTGAATGTGAAATGTGCAGCTTATAACAAATAAATTTAAAGCACCTTTCTAAGCAAGTTTTGCCCATAAAAAATGTGGGTTATAAAGATGTTTGGTATTTTCTTCTTTATAGATAGTCAATATTTTAATGCAGTGACATTAATTGTGCAGAATGAAATGCCCCTACTATCTGGGCTTAAAAAATGTTGGCATCCAGTGCAACGTCCCTAATGGATCTTCAACACTATTACAAAATGATTGATTGTTGTCATAGTCATTTTAGCAGCTTTCAGAGCTGTTATATTTTTAATTAAATTGGCTGTGAATTTTATAAGTGGCAAAGGTTGATAAACTATCGCTCAGCACAATATTACTATTCTTCTTAGTGTGGCTGTCATAGTTGGTACAGTTATGAGCATAATCTCAACATTCCATAAGTCTCTTTAGTCTCAGGCATTGATCTTCAAGATGACTTGCTGTTTGGAGATGAGGGAAAAAACATTAAAATTAACTCAGCAAATCACACGATTCTGAGATGTTACTTGGTGAACAGAGAAGAGATCTAGCCTTGTAACCTCACTGTACTTTGGCTCAGAGTCCTTACTTCTTGCACCTCATCAACAAAGAATGCAGATGTGCTTAGTAGGTCACAGTGACAGTTTTTCCACCAATAGGTTTTAAGAGGCTCCCCTGAGTCAGGCCCAGGGCTGAGTGCTGGGAACACAAGCATGAGCCTAATGGGAGACCCAGGCACTGATCCATCTGAGCAAATAGGGACCAAGGCAGAGAAGTGCTCTGGAGGAAAGGGTCAGTCTTCCATGAAGGAGGCTACTAAGTCAAGCCACGCCAAGGCAAGTGTGCTGTGAACAGGTGGCCCTCGAGCTGAGATCTGAAGGTGGGATGGCAGCCATCCACATGAGGGCTGGGAAGAAGTGTGTTCCCAGCAAGTGCATAGGCTTTGGGGTACCTAAGCATGGGGTACTTGGCATGTAGGAAGTACCTAATGAATGGTAGCTATTATTATTTTAGAATAAGTGATCAATACATAGTGAGTTTATTTTCTTACTGTCCCTTTGCAGAAAAAGAAATGGAGTTTCAGTTTTCATAAAGAGGCAGATCCCTTTAAATGGGCTTAAATTTTCTTCTACAACTTGGTCATCTTTTGTGCATGAAAAACTTCTCATAAGTCTACTGGCTCTTCATGAGTAAGCAACCTCCCATTGGTTCTGTATCTTGCTAGTTATGGGTACATGATAGCCATTAATAATGCTCAAAGCCCACAGATAGTGAAGGTTCAACCACAATTCATGGAAGGAAGGGTGCCAGCTTTAGTTCAACATTGTTCATCATGGGGAAAAAAAAAGAATCAAGCTTTGGAATCACACAGAACTGGGGATCATTCCTTGCTGGGACCCTTATTGTCTGTGACACCTTGAACACATTATCCTTTCTGAGCCTCATTTTTCTCAAGAGCAAAATGAGGATAATTCCATTCATTATATGGTATGTTATTTACCTCAAAGAGGGCCAAATGCCTGTAGTATAGTAAACACCCTGCAGTCGTGGCCTTTCTAATTATGCAGCTCAATCCTGACAATTCCCATTGAATTCACCGTGGTATGTGGAGTCGGGGAGTCGGAGGGGTATAGTGAGGACTGAGTCCCATTCAGTTACACAATCTTGATTTCTAAGGTGGACAAAGCAGACATCATTTTCAGCCCTGCGCAAATGACCTCCCTACCCTTCTATAGAGCTTTTGGTTTTGGGCACACGACTACTTCAACGAGACATTCACAGCCACACTACAGAACAGCTTAGAGTATTGGGGGAGCCCTAGAAGACCAATGGCTACATGGGGATATTGTATTAGTAAAAATTGTGCGTGGAGTAAACATGGCAGTTACTTTCAGTGGGGTAATTGCCATAGTTCCCAACAAGAGGCTGTGCAAATTGCAAAGAAGGGAAAAGAATCTCTCAGTTTTCCTACATGGAGGCTACAAATGAGCCACAGAGCTACCATTTG
The DNA here is from genome assembly GCA_004023965.1 of Spilogale gracilis. Lineage (NCBI taxonomy): Eukaryota > Metazoa > Chordata > Mammalia > Carnivora > Mephitidae > Spilogale > Spilogale gracilis. The sequence goes on along the minus strand of PITA01007571.1, from coordinate 25,580 downwards.
TATTTGCAGCGATTTCCATCATTCTGCATGCATGCTCACCCTGGCAACCTTTCAAAGCATTATTCCACATTACCGTAGTATTTTATCAAGCGTCACAAGTCTGACACAGTGCTCTCCTTGGCAAGAAAGTGCTCCAGGCTAAGTATCAGATTTTGTCGTAGGAAAAAAGGAATTGTTACAGTCCAGAAGTGGCTAGGGAAACATACCTTCAAGTGCTACAAATCTGTAAAGGTAAAGCTCCAGTAGAAAGAAAGAATGGGGACACGGCAAGCTTATGTCTTGGTGCTTTCTTTAAATTCTTTGCTGTGCTCCCCTGTTGGGCACTAGATCCAGCTGGCCCAAGCAACAGGAGTATTTCAGTGGCCAGTGGAGGTCAAATTCTGATGCTCAAAATGGAAAGGTAAACTTTGGAAGTTGCACCCTGAGTAATTTACATCATTAAGTCTTCCGTGTCTGTCACCAAGGAAGGTGGGTAACATCCTCACTGACGTGGATTATCTGGTCACCTCATTTTGCCTTTCTCTTGGTGAAGCCCAGAACCAGCTGAAAAGGATTATGTGCTTCTTTCCATTTCACCCTTCCACCAAGCGGTATTTATTTGGCATCTCTGCTAAGCTTGGTACCTCACACTCTGGGAACCACTGTGAGCATGACAGACATAAAGCAGTGCTCAGAGGGGCCACGCCAGAGCCTGTGGGGCTGTCCAGGGTGCTGGGGAGCACACGGGTAGGACACTGAGTCACATTTTGGTGAGGTGACACCTATATCATCCTTCAAAGGGCACATGAATCATTACAAGGAACAATCCAGTTCTTCTATCCTTGACTTTTCCTTATTCTTTGTCTAAGGGACAGGTGAGACTGGAATATGAAAGAACAGGGCACAAACTCAGATAATTCCTTTTTTCCCCATACATCAATCATTAATCACATTCTCTGCCATGTCTAGGAACCACTTCTACTGCTATTGATGCTTCTTCAAATCAACTTCCTTTCTCTACCTGAAAACATTCAAGGGAAAAGGAAAGATTATATCATTCTTGTAATGGGAAAGTAGTGCAATGTGCTATAAATAGAAGGCAACTACAAAAGTAAATATGATGAAAAATGGAATGGTATTATTAAATCTCATCTGGATGCTGTTGTTTGAGCCTGAGGCTTGTTCTTTTCTGGTACAGAATGGGATATTGTCAAGCCTAAGAGCAGTGTGAAGGACAAAGGAGCATCAAATTCAGCACGCTCTTAGAGAGGACACAAGGAGAAAGGGGTATTGAAACTAAACAATCACTGTGAGTTTCTGCATTCTGTATGGTCATGACTCTCTGCTACCTAAAACCACCTGTGTCCCTACAGGGGAATGTGTCCCATAAGAGGCCCAGGGAGTGGAGACGTGAAGTTGCACATAATACAGGGAGAGAGGTAATGAAGTGCGTGGCTTTGTAGGTCTTGTTAAGGAGTTTGGATTTTATCCTGAAAGGCTGGAAAGCCAGGGTAGTCAGCAGATGGCTGGCTGGCATCATCTGCTTTGCATTCCAGAAAGCCCACTCACCTGCAGGGGGTGGTGGCCCCGGGCTAGACAGGAACAAGCAAGTCTGGAAGAAAGGACCTGCAGGGGGTTTTGGAAAAACCCAGAGATAAGAAGATAGTGACAAAAACTAGAAGAGTGAATGTAAGGAGGGGGAGAAGGAAAAAAAATCTATCACACTTCTTGACTAATGGGGTGAAAGACATAATGGGTGCTTGAAATGTTTTCTAGACCTTCAGGGGGAGCCAGGTCAGTCCAGCTTCAGCCAAGAATCCATAATCACTCAACTCACCCCTACTGTCCCCCCCAGACTCCCTTCTTGCATCCTGTTTGGGGGGTGGGGGATGTCTCTGGTCTCTGGTTCATTGAGATTCCTCAGCAGTGAGATTTGCAAACCAGGCCTGACAGTTAATACTGATGTTGTCCCTTTGGGTTCCTTATGGGGAAGTTCTCTGTTTCTCCCATTAGTTCCCACTTGTGACAAGGAACTGGTTTTAACTGGGATACTTTTATGCCTAGGGGACATTTGGCAATATATGGAGACATCTGTGGACGTCACAAGTGGTGAGGAGGTGTGTGTTAGTCACATCAGGGAGGTAGAGACCAAGGATGCTGCTAAGCCACCGAAAACGCGCAAAACCACCCCCTACCCCTGCAACTGAGAATTAACTGACCCCCCAAATGCCGATAGTGTCTGAGTTTGAGAGACTCTGGCAGGACTGTGGCAAGGTGTTGACGAGGACAGAGAAAGAAGGTGATAGAGGGGCAGGTGCTTCTCTCAGGAGCTATTATGTGCAGTACAGCTGGGTGCTTTGGGGCAGGGCGGGAGATCCAGGGTGCAGAAGTGCTGCTTCCTCTGAGTTTTCCAGGATTGGGATGAGACCAAGGCCAGGCAGCCAGCTGGAAGGGGCAGCAGCTGAAAGCCAGCCCCATATTCTCACACACCCAGGGAGGCTGGAGTGGCTCCAGGGAAGAAGGGGAGAGGCCGTGGGCTGACCCTCCAGGCAGATCAGGTGCCACTGTGGGAGGAGCTCGCTCAGTCCGGCACCCCAGCAGGTGTGCTGAAATTCCAGGAATCATCACACTAGTCTCTAAGCCTGCCTAGAAGACAAGCGTCTCTGTTTTCAGAGGATGGTAGCAATGATTACTTTTTCCTAGGGGAAAAAATGCCAGAAAGATAAATACTTTGTAAATCACTGCCTGTCTTCTGCCTGCCAGCTTTGAGTCTATTTGTGAAACATTTATCTCCTTGTATACTCACCACCCCTAAAAAAATTATCATTTAGTTAATAAACCTAATAGCCTGAGGTATGCCAATCAATAAGAAAGAATGCAGGAAGCTGACTCTGAGGCATCGTGGTATTGAACAGTCTGCAGCATGCTCTGAGACCTTCCTCTGAAATGAGCATGCTTCCAGGCCACTGAGATGCCGAGAGGGGCTGGTGTGTTCGCACAGTGTTGGGGAAGTTAGAGAAATGACATATGCAGACATTCTGTTCTGATTCATGAAGGAGATGGACATTGGATTTTTCTTTATCTAATGAACGTAGAGTCTACAGATAGGAATGAATTGACTTTCATGCAAACCGGGGGCTCTGTTTTCACTTCTGTGACCAAGAACAACTCTGTCTTCATGATACGCACACAATAATCCAGGAGCTGACTACATTAAGAAAAATTTGAGGAAAAACCCTCTGATTAAATATATAGGCATATTGAAAGACTTTTATATACTTAGTTAGGAACCAGGCAGATATGGTAGACGAAATAAGTTGGGATATGTAAGAGGTAAACAACTTCACAGTTCCATTCTTCACTACAAATTGGAAAAGCCTGATTTTTTTCTCCTTTGTTCGCCCCCACATTTCCTCTCTGGGTGTTGCTAGGAAGTCTCAGAAAGCTGGGTGTGAGATAAGGCAGATCTAAGGCGTGTGTGCTTTGTAGCAAAGATATCCCCCAGGGCTTGGGCACCAAAGTCCATTGATGGGTTTAACATTCCTATCATATCTTTGGAAGTAAATGACAATTCCCAAGGGACCCTCCCATGGACTGTACCTTCTTCCTAGAGTTTAGCTTACAAGGGAGCTGGAGGAGAAGGCTCATTTGGGAGCAGATGGAAGTAAAGAAACACCCTGAGCTCAGTGTCCAGCAAACGCATCCAGCCTGACTTCACTGATCAATAACGCACAATGAGAATATCACTAAAATTCATTAGCATCCCTGAGACCACTGGGAATCCTTCCTTTGTGAGCTCTTGGGCCAGGGATTATCCTTGCCTTGAATTATAGTGAAATCTGTCTTAAGTGATCACCCAGGGACCGTCCAAAATTGGTAACTTGGTAGAGGTTGAACTTTAGCTAAAGGTCAAACAAAATTCTCTGGAAACCTTAGGGGTTGCTTAAAGGTGAAAGAGAAAGTTGAAATGAAAATTGACTTAATCCCTGGTTTATGAACCAAGTAGCACAGCTAAGCAAGCTGAGGGATGCATTCAGCTCATAAATGCATCTTGACTTATCTTTCTGAGATGCCTCATCCTTTCTGTCAAGCGCCTTGGCCTTTCTGGCTTGTTAATCACATGCCTAGAATCACATGCCTAGAAATGCTTTTATTTTCCAAGGATGCCCATACATCTTGAAGACCTTTGGCAGTGTGCTTGTGCCCCATGGAAGGGGTGATGCCACATACCACTCTAGGTCAGGCTCTGCTCACCACCCAGAGAAAGGGGCCCAGAAAATGCCTTGAAGGTCCCAGGTGTCTTTACCTGCCAAGTGGAAACTGCCTTAACTAACATCAGAGCATCCACTCAGTGTAGGAAGGACTTTTTAGAGGAAGGGCTCTGTATTCTGTTGTACAAAGAATTATCTTTATATCATATCATAGAGACCTGGTGTAGAAAGTAAAGTAGGTATGTAATCTCTTTTCTGATCCTCTGTAAAGCACTCAGAGTAGAATTTGTAGCAGTCTTGAAGTATCTCTGAACCTCCTGGGACTAAAGCTAAGAAGGCAAAGAACAGAGGAAGATGGAACCAGTATACTTTCCTTTCCTTTCCTGGGTCCAAATCCTAGTTGTGACACATTTTATACCTTGGACTGATCCCTGTAACCCACTCAATCTCTATTTTTTCATCTGTAACAGGGCAAGCAATAATAATCCCCACAGTTGTCATCTACTGCACACTTAACGTAGCAGATACTAGACTGGGTAAAGACTTTATATATATATAAAGTCTATCTATCTATCTATCTATTTATCTATATATATATAGTCTATCTCAGTGAATCCCCATCGTAGTGTTTGTGTGAGTGATGCTCACTGGAAATGGTAAGATGTCTGTGAAATACTGGTCAAAAATCCCTACTTTGCAAGGATGCTGAAGACATTGAGTGACGTGGCCGGTAAAAGCCACAGCACATCCTGCCCGCTGCCTGAGAGTATTTCCATGAAAGTCAGTTTTAGTTCTCTTCCTATAGAGATGGGCACCATATGTCCCTGTGACCATGCATTTCAGAATTCTTATGCTCTGGTGCGATGGGAGTTTCCCTATCTTTGTTTATTCCTCATGTATTTGAACCCTGCTAAGTGCTGGGAGCACAATAAGCAACTGAACAGGTGTGTTCTGTGCCGGCCGATTTGAGGGTCACGGGCCCGGTTTTGTACCCCAGGTCCAGTTGAAACAGAGGTAAAGGAAAAGGAATTAGAGAGGTGGCCCTCTTGGGAGAGGCATGCTGACTTGAGGCTTTCTTGGAATTGAGGCAAGATTAATCCAGTCTCCCCAGTTCAGTATATTGAGGTTTTCTTTTATTCTGTATTAATGCTAATGTTATTTGGGCAATCTCGTTAGTTTCTATCCAGAAGAAACTAGTGTTCTGAAAAAAGGATGTTTTCACGAAGTGAAGCAAGCATACACACTCCATGTGCCTTCCTCCTGTAACTGAAACCTTATTCATGTTCATGGTAATGGAGCCAATGCAGTGCACAGGTATAAATCAGCTCAGCTCAGCAGCCTAATTGAAGGCTCCCTGGAAACCAGGCAGACAACCACCACAAAGGCAACCTGTGCATATAGCCCAGAAATGGCTGCTGTACCTGAAGGCTTGATTCTGTTGTCTCCAGCTTCCTGGAGCCTGGCTGTGGGTATCTGTCCAGGACAACCATCCCTCATCCCTTAACAACATTTCCCTTTCCGATCACAGCTATTATTTCCAAAAGCACCTCAGAGCAAGAAGAAGAGCACAGGATGATGCCATCCTCTTTCTAGAAATCCTTTATGTCCAAGCTAGTGAGTCAACAACTAAATGGCAAATGCTTCGTGAAGACCTGCAAACTTGGACACAGCTTTCCTCCCTGACTGAAGTCATCGTGATGCCAAGCTATTAGCTTAACCTGGGATCAGTATAACGAAGCAGTAGTTCCCACCCTCCTCCTTTCCAATAGTGGTGTGATGCTAGGACTCCTGTCCTGTCCCAGTGGTGGCAAGTCCACCATCTCCTTAGCCATGTTCCATTATCTTTCATCAGATTAAGTAATTTCCATTCCACATAATTGTGGGGTTGATTAGTGGATGGAAACAGAAGACTAACAGGAACTACAGGACCACTGCTCAGGTCTATATAGTGTCTTCTGAGAGTTTCAGAGGGGATTTAAAGTAAATAATAAACCTAGATGTTTCTAGACCCTGTATTCCAGAGCCTACTTCTGTGTGATAGGCCTGAAGAACTTTGCACCAAAGAAGAGCAGTCCCACGGTTTATCAAATTTTAGCCCATGTGCTAATTCACACCCATTGCTTGCTTTTGTAAGCGAAGTTTTATTTGAACATAGCCATGATTTTATGCTGGGTTTTGCACTGTAACAGCATTGCTGAGTATTTGTGACACAAACTGTAGACCTGCAGAGTGTGAAATATTTACTGTCTGGCCCTTTACATTAGAAACAAAAACAAAAACAAAAAAACCTTCCCTACATCCTATTCTAAAATGGGAACAGAGAGTTTAGGCAACATGCTCCAACACCAGTGCTGTGAGGACAGGGACCGTGGCGGTCTGTTCATGTGTGTAGCCCCAAGGTCTCATGGGTAACAGTCACTCAACAGAGGAAAGGTGTTAGACTTCCTCCCACTTTCTTGAAGTTCCCTTCACGTTGACTCTTCATCTGCCCTCCATCCCCACGAATGTAGGAGTCTCAGCAGTAATATCTGTCTTCCATCTTACTACCTCCATTTGCATTTCGTTAGGTTAGCCAGATGGTGATCTTTATTAAACAAATGCTCTTGAGCCCCCGGAAAGTTCTGGGTACCTAGGGATACTGTGATGGACAAGCCAGATCACGCCCAGGTCTTCAAAGGATTACTCCTGCAGGAAAGACAAAGACAAGTAAACACACAAATATGCATCAACCCAGATAGCGAGAGGAAATAAAAGAGGGTAATACAATAAAGGTATTTGTGCTGGAGCAAATGAATTTGGATAGAGGTATCAGAAAAGGCTTCATTGCAACTGATAACTAAAGGATAAAAGGCAAGTCTGGGAAAACCTAGGGATGGAGAGTTTTCTAAGCAGAGTAAATAGTGATGGCAAAGCCATGGGTCTAAGATGAGCTTGGCATGCTCAGGAAATAAAAAGGAGGCCAGTGGGCCTGGAGCACTGGTGAACAGGCAGAAGGAGCTATGGTTACAAAGGTGGGCAGTGGTCTGGAGGTCTGGTAGGCCTAGTATGGGATTCGAGTTGTAGGGTCTTAGAGAAGGAAATGCCGCGATCTAAATTGTCCAAGGATCCCCCTGGCCAGGTTGAAAGAAGGTGAAGTTGCAAGCAAGGGGACCAACCAGGAGGTTATCCCAGTGGTTTGTGACCGATCCTGGTGGAGTGGGGGTGAAGGGAAGTGGGCCAGCTTTGGCAATGTGACTTTAAAATCCAGCAGGTCAATTTTGTTGATGGAGTGGACTATGAGGCCTCAGGGACTAAGGATTCCTAGTATTTGGCTGGAGTTTGGTTATAAGAAGTAGAAGGTTTTTGCTGCACATATAAGAACAGCCACCAGGGAACCTGTGGAATACACAGACTTGGAGCTCATTAGAGAGTTCCAGGCTGGAAACAAATTTGGGAGCCATGGAGATGATGTCTGAAGCCATGGCCCTGAACGAGATCACCTGGGTGGGAAGGGAGTAAAGTAAACCGCTGAGAACCACAGGTAGATGTTTCCCGGTTGGGTATGAGAAAGCAGGAAAACGTTCCAGACATAGCGCACTACAAATGCAAAGGGCCTGGTGTGGACCACCCTTGGAGTACTTGGAGGGCATGGCTGGAGCACAGTGAGCATGGGACAGATGAGAACAAGGTGAGGTCGGGGTGCGGGGGGGGGCTTAGATTTTATTCCAAGTGTGATGGGAGGACAGGGGCCGATGAATGCCAGGCTTTTGAATCTGAGCTCTAGAGGAAGGATGCCTGAAATTATCTCTCAGTTCTGCTACTTTTTGGGACCGGTAACCTCTTTGTGCTCCAGTTTTCTCATCTGTAATATAAGGATGATACTAGGACCTACCATGCAGGGCTGTTTCAAAGATTAAATGAAATACTATATGTAATGTGCCTAGATCAGTGCCGAGCATACGATACAGTGAGGGCTCAGTAAATGTCAGCTCTGATTATTGCTGGAGAGATTCTCACATGATCTGACTGGCATCCAGAGAAGAGAGGGACCTTTCTTCAAATCCTGTGGAGTCCCACCTCTTCCCTTTCCCACCACTGTTTCTGCCTTGTTCTCTGCGCTGTCAGAGTCCGTCATACCCTCATTTGGCACCTAGCTTGTGAAATGTGCTGTTATTCTCTCACATCTCATCTCTAGCTCATGCTCCTCAAGAAAAGGGCCCCGTCTTTCACCCTCCTGTCCCTAATCCGCCTGTGATGGCGAGAGTGTGTAGCCATCAGCCCCAGTGAACAGAGCAACAGTAGCCACTGTGAGCATGTAGCACCGGGACTGGAGCAAAGCACAGCATGTTTCCTTGGACAGGTCCAAGCTGTAGAACAGAAGGGGGCAGAAACGCTGTGGGACTCCAGGGCCTTGAGAAATGGGCCAGGAGGCAGGCTCGCTCCCTGAGCCTGGTTGGGGGGTGCGGTACTTCTGGCCCACGGGCAGGCATAGCCTCTGAGCAGGCATTGAGTTTTCAGGCTCATTTACATCCTGTAGATGTGTGCAAAGAGCTGGGCAAGAAATTCAAATTCATTTTCCAACGTCACAGCACCAAATTGGGCTGCATTAGCTCCCAGAACTGTTAATGGGGTAATGTGTTCTCTCACCGTGAGTGGGAATCAAAGACTTTAGTGGGGCTTCATTAGATCCATCTGTCCATCCATCTCGTCTTCTCCATCCCTCACCACTGGACTTGAAAAATGGGAACACCCTTAACTAATTAGATTTATCCTAATCTCCTTTCTGCCTCGTCAACCCTCTCAGAGGCCATCTGTGGGTTTAGAGTTCGGACCCTTAAGAATTATGCTAATCAGTCTTTTTCTAATTTAAAATGTTCATCTGATGGCCACAATTTGAAATTTCTTGCTGTGACAAATGGGAACCCATTCTAAGGTTTTGTGCTAATTTTAAACACTCTCCTCCTCTCAAGTGCCTCATAATGGACCATTTCTAAGAAAATAGTTAGGTGAAGAACATACGGGCTTAGAGCTGAACAGTAAGTAAGAAAACCAGAGGAGTGTGGGGAAAATTTTAATTGTGTTTTATTGTTTTTTTTAAATGAGTAGGAGAGGATTTGCTTTCACTTGTAGACTCAAAAGGAAGGTGCCCGCTATTAAATGTGGGGATGGATTGTTTATTTCGGTGGTGTTGCCACTGCTGTGTGAAATGCAGAGGAGAACAAACCCACTGAGGTAGGCACCCAGAGGGAGATGACTTAGGAGTCAATTTTCAGGCCCCCTGCATCCCCTAGAGCCTGTGGCTTGGTCTTAGAGGCCAGTGTGGAATGTTAAGCAGTTTTCTGTGCAGAGAGGTCACCAAATCATTGCAGTGGCTGGACCCTGGCAGGAGAAAGGGCATTTCCTGACACAGCGGAGTGACATTTACTACAGACCCTAAATATCCGCAGGCCCTTAGAGGGTGAATGCAAATCCTCAGTTCTGGTATTAGGGGAGCCTAACAGAGGGCTCAGTATACTACATTAATTACTTTGTTGAGTGAACAGTGGAGTCTTAACTGGGAATGACAGCCCAGAGGAGCACCTCCTTGGAGTCCCACCTCCATAGGAGGTACGTAAACTCACACATGCCTATGAATCCCTTGGACATCCTTGGATCTTATTAAAGTTTTGTTTGTTTGTTTGTTTTTTGTTCTTTGGTTTTTTTGTTTTTTTTTTATTCAACAGGACTGGGATGGAGCTTAAGAATCTGCATTTCTAGCAAGCCCCTAGGTGACAGTGACACTGCTGGTGTAGCAGGAGAGGTTAAGAGTTTGAGGAACAGAAAGAACCAAGTTCATGTCCTTGCAATTTATTGGTCAGGCAGCCTTAGGCAAAGTACTTTCCTCTGTACCTGTTTCATTCAACTGGTATTTACTGAATTTCCACTGTGCGCCAGAAACTGTGCTCAGTGAAGTAGTGGGATCAAGATAGAAACTGTGCTCCCCGGGATTTTAAATTTGGTGGGGTGACACATAAGAAAGAAGGTAACAATGCAAAAACATGTAATTATAGCCTGTGATCGTTGCTCGCAGTGATAGCAAAGGTGGTGAATGTTTACCGAGAACCTAGCCAAGACAGGGTGTTAAGGAATTTCACACACAGCAACGGATCGAATCTCTGTAAGTGCTGTGTGAGGTAGGTAGTCCCCTCCGTGTTTCCAGATGTGGACACCTGAGGCACAGGCGTGAGGCACCTTGCCCAGTGTCAGGTGGGGAAGCCGGAAGGGGGGTGATGAGCTGATCTGAGAGCCAGGCATTCCACCCCGGGAACCGGTGCTCTGGACGACATCAGCCCACGATCTTCTCCTGTAAAGGGCCAGGTAGTAAATATTTTAGGCTCCACCAGCCAGTCGGATTTTGTTGCACCTGCCTGATTCTGCCCTTGGAGCATGGACATTGTCACAGAAAATGCACGAGGAGTGAGAGCAGCGTGTGCCGTTGGAAGTGTGTGTGCCGGGGTGGCATGGGGCCTGGTTTGACCCGTCCGCTCTAGTTTGCCCACACCGGATCATGATCGTTATCCTTGACGAACTTCTCACATTCTAAAGCAGCCGGTACAATATAAATACAATGTGAGTTAATTGTGTAGCAGAAAACCTTAGAGTGGTCATGTTTAAAAAAAAAAAGAAAATTGTAATGTATTTAACTGGAAATACACAAGATATTATTTCTGCAGGTAGCCAGTATGAAATAATATTGAGATAATTCACATTTTTTCCACTCAGTCTTTTCTTTAAGATTTTGTTTAGTTATTTGAGAGTGAGAGAGTGAGTGAGCATGGACAAGGAGGTGCGGGGGAGCCCTATGCAGGACTTGATCCCAGGACCCTGGGATCATGACCTGAGCAGAAGGTAGAAGCCTAACTAATTGAGCCACCCAGGCACCCTGTGCTAAGTCTTCTAAAGCTAGTATATGTTTTAAACATAGAGTGGGTCTCAGCTCATACTAACCATGCTTCAAGTCCCTGGGTGCCACCTGGGGCTAATGGCTACTGGACGAGCCAGTGGTAAAGTGTTGAAGGCTCATCTAGGCTGGAGCCTAAGATTCTGTATTCATACGAGCCACCCGATGATACTGGCCAGCAGTCCACACTTGGGGTAGGAAGGCTGAGGACTGCTCCCTCTGAAGGAAACACACTGGGATGGACCTGAGGGGGCAGGTGATGCAGGGAGGCCCCAAAGGCTCTTTAAAGAGATTACATTCAAGTGGAAACCCAGAGGCTGAGCAGGACAGAGAAGAACACTGGAGAAGATGCTCTACTCATGTTCTAGACGTTTTCAATCAAGTGCACTAACACATGCAGGCACTGAGTGTTGGGTATGTTATCTTGGGTTTTTGTTCTAATGTAAAGGCGGGCAGAGATACAGACTTTGGGAGCCCTTTCATGCCATTCTTCCCCCAGCCAGCTTCACTCCCCCTTCAGTGCTCCCACAATTGCCCAGATTTCCCTCATCACAGCACTTTCCATGCTTTCTGTAGTGCTGGACTGTTTTCTGGGTGGCCCACCAGGGTTGTGAGTTCTGAGAGGGTAGGCTTGGGGCTTGGCCACTGCTCTGTCCCCTATTGGCTATGGCCATTTGACTGCTTGGCAATGAGTATTGGGACTTGCAGAATATTTGGAATTCCATCCAAGGTCCATCTGGGTGTGTACTCCTTGGAAACTTTCCAAGTAAGAGCTGCCTGACTCAAGACCAGAGGAGGGAAGTCTTCTGAGATAGGAAAGACAGGACTTTCTGTGTTATGGCGTGTGCTCAGTGGGCACAGCAAGACCGTCACAGGCTGACCGGCCTGCAGGTGAGTTCACGGGTCAGCACAGTCCATCTGTGTGACTCTGGCAGATGTGAGAAGGGGCCATGGCTCTCCACTCCATGGTATCCAAGCCCCGGGTCCAACATGAGGCTGCTGCCTGCCTCCCTTGATATCTGTCTCGCCTCCATGCAGGGCTGAAACCACGGTGCTGGGTGCCCGTGGAACCTAAGAGAAAAGGGCAGGCGCTGTCTCTCACAGACGAGCTACCTCTCAGGTCAGGCTGGCTCTGCCAGAGGAGCTCAGGTCTGGAAATGTGGCTTGAGATGCCAACTGGTTGTGGTCCTAACATTGAACTCCTCCATTGGTCTTATTGTCTAGCTTCCCGAAATCCACCTACCCCAGCTCTCCAGATGAATAGGAAGCCATCTCGCCTTCTTGTCCTTGAGCTTCAGACACGTGTATGGCATTGCCTAGTCTGGAGAGAGATACTCCACACCGTGGTCAGGAGGGCTGGTGTGGGCCCCTGCTGCCTGTGCTTGCATCCCAGCCCTGGGCCTGCTTATGCCAGTCTCCAGACCTCTCTGGGCTCAGTTTCCTCCTGAGGTTCAATGGAGATAGGTAGCACCACCCTCCCAGGTTAGCAGTGAGGATTAATGAAGAGTGGTAGGGTGCATGAAACAGGGTTCGCAAGCAATAGGTGCTTGCTGTTACTACCAGAAATTGCTTTCACGTGTTATTGCACATGTTCCTTCCAAAACCCTTCAGAAAAAGTAGCGCTAGTGGTAGGATCTCCATTTAATAGTGCAGGTGATGAAAGGGAGATTCAAGGAGGGGAAGCACCATGGCTCGTGGGGAGTGTGAGACCTCAAGTTGAGGCCTTCTTAAAATTCACTTAACGTTGACTTTATACTTACTGGCTCAGGGGGCACTGATGTACAGGTGAATAAAGGTGAACAAAGCACAGTAGAGCTCCCCAGCAGTGGGGGAAACAAATGTGTTACAGAAATACGAGCCAGGATGGAGGAGAGGAATTTTCCCAATCCAGGTGTACAAGGGCACAGGACATGATTTTGTAACATCATGACGTTGCTGGCATCCTCGGAGATAAAAGTATACTTTGTGGGTTTGCAAGCTGGGACCCATGATCACCCTCCCCCCCACTGGGAAGTTTCATGTAAAGATTATGTGTTTGTGTGTGAGAAAGGAGTCATAGTTGATCAGATTCTCAAAGGCCTTGACATGCCCCCAGATGGTAAGAACGCCTGTTCTAGAGGAGCTTGGCTGTAATTAGTGAAAATTCTCAGTAATGAGAAGCCCATGTTTTAAGTGTAAGCTTGTCTAGACACTGATAGATACCTCGACATTTCTGGTCTAGAAGGAGGAAGGCAGTTCTCCTAAAGACTCTGCCTCAGTGGTTCTCCTACAGCCCTTTCGCATCATTCTTCCATGTAGGCCTCACAAGTGATTTGCCGATTGATGCTGAGCCAACCATTTCTCTGCTCAGAGCCCCTATATCTGGTCATATGGGGGTGACAGCTTCCAGCTCGCAGATTGCTGAGAAAGGATTTGGATGGCTTTACTGTCTTACACCAGATGTAACAGGCCCTCAGTGCGTGTGAGCCTTCCTTCCTTTGCCTCGTGGCACACTGTTGGATCATTCCCATAGACCTTCTTAGAGAACTGTCTTTTTTTTTCCTTTGCATTCCTCTGCTTTCCGTCCTGGACCAAGGTTGCATCTCTTCCTAAGAATTATTCTTATTCTGTGTCTGTGCCCTTTATGGAGCAGGTTTGTCAACTCTCGCTCTTACCATCCATTACCACATCTTGGGAAAACATACCTGCCCTTTCCTCCCTGGTTCTGTGGATTGAATAGAGTGGCTATTTCATTTGTTGTTTCCCCCTGTGCCTTACATAATTGGCAACTGGTCTTTTGGCCTATTACTCAGGTTAGAGGTGGGAAGAGAACAAACTTGTGCTGATGCCGTCACTATGAGAAAAGATATATTCCTCAGAAGGTAGGAGGCGGGGATTTCCAGCATGTGTTTTTCGTTCTAAATGAAAGCAGCTATCTATAGACTTGGAAACATGCACCACCTCAGTCTTTCTGTTAATGAAGAAGCAGTGAAATGATCACAGCCCATCAGCCACTTCCAGGATGTGTTGCATTGCTTCTCTCCCCACTCCTAGGCGAGTAGCTCATGGCTGGGGTGTGGGTAAGGTCAAGGGCATGAGCTTGGGAGTCAGAAAGGCCTGTTGTGGACTCCGTCCCTGCTGTGTGACAGCTGTGTGGCCTTGGACACTCTACATAGTTTTTCTGAGCCGTGGCCTCAGTAAGATGGGTAGTAGGGACACACATACTGTATTCATTTGCTAGGGCTGCCACAGCAAAGCAGCCCAAAGTGAGTGGCTTACACCTAGCGAAGCAACTATGTTTCCTCGCAGTTCTAGAGGTTAGAGGTCTGAAATCAACATGTCAGCAGGGTTGGTCCTTTCTGAGGATCCTGAAGGAGAATTTATGTTTTATGTTTTATGTTTATATTATATTTTATGACTCTGTCCTGGCCTGTGGGGGTTCTTTGGCAATCGCTGGCATTTCCTGGCTTGTAGACCCATCATCCCAGTCTCTGCCTTCATGTTCACATGGGATTCTTTCTGTGTGCATGGCTGCGTCCAGACTTCCCCACTCTATAAGGACACCAGTGTTACTCCACAAGTGCCCACTATGATGACTTTATTTCCACTTGACTCCCTCTATAAAGACCCAAGGTTACATTCTGAGGTACTGGGAGTTAGATACTAACCATATCTTTTGGGGTTAAGGGAGACACAACTCAATCTGTAACACATACCTACCACATAGGGCTGCAGATGATTAGATGAGTTAATCTACAAAAAGGGTTTAACTTAATGCCTGGCACATAACAAGCCTTCAGTACATTCTTATTTATAACAGAATTCATCATACCCTAGTTTCTCACCTCCAACTCTTGGGAAGTTTTTAGTTTCTTTTGCCTCTCCTTTTCTCTCATTTTTCATAGAGAAGCAAGTAAATGTAAAGGGAGAAGGCAAAGCATAGAGCAAGTGAAACATGGAAAGCTCTACTCTTTGACCATCAGAATATTTTATACTTTAATATTTCCTCAGCCTGAGCTTATATTAGTAAAAAATAGACTTGTGAGGGGTGCCTGGGTGGCTCAGTTGGTTGAGCGACTGCCTTCGGCTCAGGTCATGATCCTGGAGACCCGGGATCGAGCCCCACATCGGGCTCTCTGCTCAGCGGAAGCCTGCTTCTCCCTCTCTCACTCCCCCTGCTTGTGTTCCCTCTCTGGCTGTGTTTCTCTCTGTCAAATAAATAAAATCTTTAAAAAAAAAAAATAGACTTGTGTGTGTAAAAATACACAGAAACCTACTATTTCAGTCCAGTGTGCATGAATTATTTGAGAAGCTTCTCTTAAATAGCACAATGATCTTGGTTGAGGAAAAACTTTGAAACCTAAATAGTTATCAGATGGCCATTAAAAAAAAAAATCAAAACTAACCCTCTGTCTGAGAAAACATTAGTTATTGGAATCAAATAAGCTAGCGGCATAATCTGCAAATTCTGTGTGTAGAGCTGTGGTATCTGAAACATAATTATCAAGCTTAAGTTAATTAGACTAATGCTTAGAAAATCTGGCCTGGCAGCTTGTGGTAAGTAATTATAGATACTGATTAAAACTGTACTAGGCAGCGAGCAGAGGCGATGGAAACTCCATTTGACACCGCGTGTGCACACGTACAATTAAGGAGCCACGTAGAAGAGTGGCCACAATGAGAAGGAACACTGTAAAAACCGACAGGCATCATGCCCAGTCTTCTTCAAGATGTTCCCCTCCCCCACGGGAAGCAGGTGGCTGTCACCCTGGGGCTGGCTCAGGAAGGGGATGTGGCCACGGGTACTCACTGACCACCCAAAGCATACTTCAGACCGCAGCCTCTGCTCTACTGTGTTCTATTTCTCTCAAGCTTCCCTTCAAAGGATGGTGATGTGTCAGACAGCAGAGGTCTGCTTCCTTGGTGATTTTCCAGGCTCTGAGAGGAGACTGTCATTCATTATGGGTCACAGAGAAGAGTAGGATGCTGCCCTCTGTGCAGACAATAAACGCACCTTTCATTTGTTTTTCTGCTTGCTGTTTGGCTTTCTCTCATGATTTCTGAAAGAGGGAAGAAGATGCCTCTGAGGATCCCTGTGCAAAGACTAAGGACCCCCAACACTTGGCTGTCTACTCAGGTTCATCATATGTTGACTGTATCACAAAATTTTTGATTAAGTAAATATGGTTACATTTCAGATTGATGAGGGCTACCAAGAAATATTTCTTGATCTGTATCATTCTTACAATGTGTCTCTGTTCCTGCGTTAGTATTAGAGTATTTGGTTGGGAAAACATGGTCAAACCCTTCTCTGAGGACAGAGGGTGGCTATGCCTGTGTCACCCTGCTGAGCAGCTGTTACAGTCGGTTGATGGGGGCAGGAAGTATATAGTGAACACCTACTGTGTACCCAGCTCTGGTTTTCTAAGGTCTTCACTAAGGTGTTAGATTGAACCTTGTGATGTTCTTTTAAAGGTTAAGGGAAGATGGAATACTGGTAATAAACATGGTTTTGCCCTCATAGGCTGTATAATTTAGTGGGTAAGATATTTACAACACAGTATGTGTCCTGAAACAGAACATGTAAAAGGGCCACCTGTCCAGCCTTGGGAGAGTGGGGAAAGAAATGTCTTACTTACAGAGAATAGTATGTGCAGCGGACTGGTGGTAAAACAAGGTGGGTTGTTGAAAGAGCCACTCTTGCTGAAACAGGGTAGGCACAGAGGCTGCAGAAGGTTGAGAGAGGGTGTGAATGGTCAATAAGGGCCTGTCATACCAAGAAAGCCATTCCAAAGGCCATTAACTTGGGACCGGAGCATTTGATATCAAGGGTTGGAAGACCACCCTTTGCCATGATCTAGAATTGAATTTATACTTGTTAAGTATGAGAGGCCGCAATATATCGTCCTCCCACTGTGATGTTCTGCTTCAAAATCTAGATTCATGTCACTCCTATAGATTTCATTGAGACTTCTTTTTAGTAGAGAAACAGGCCAAGGCTTTCAGTCTAAGACTGCAGAAGAGACTCGCACAATTCACTTAATCTTCCTGGGTCTTTGTTTCCTTTTCTGCAAAATGGGAACAACAATATTATACCTCTACCTACCCCAAAGTTGATCCAGTGAGATTCTGCATGCGGAAGTGCTTTAATTTGGATACCTGAACTCAGTCCCCATTGTTTAGCAGAGTTGGATGCTGTCCTATGAGAGAGGGCGTGCAGCTTTAGGGAGTGGAGTCCCAGCCACCTGGAGCTACAGGGTCAGGTCTTCGATCTTAATTAACTTCCTCACCTGAAAGTGGAGAAGACAGCACCAGGGCTATTGAATAAGGGTTAAATGCAATTGTCTCTGTACCGACACTTGGTGCCTGGCTTTTAGTGCATGTTCAGTATAAAATCCATTAATAATAACAATATTATTATGACATCATTATTCTTGGACTCCCTTCCTTTGATGTTTTCACTTCCCTAGAGCAGAAGTACCCTGGCATTGGACCGAGAACATCTTTCCTTTGGCCAAGGGTCCATCTTCCACAGAGCACTATTTGTTTTTTGTGATTTAGTTGCCATTTGGCTGGAGGATTAAGTCCTGAATCTGACTCCCTTTCTAAGTAGATGAGTCCTCTCTCTACCCAATGCCCAAATAACTACTTGCAAAGTGGAAAAAAAAGTCCATCAGTAGGGTTTTTTGTTTGTTTGTTGTTTTTGTTTTGCTCCTGGAATGCCAAATATATTTAATATTTTTAAATTTTTAAATTTTGGCATCTGGTAGACACAGTCTGAGTAACCATATAGGAACACTCACAGATCTTGGACTGATAACTGGCTACTATGCTTCAGTCTAATTCAACGAACTAGACAATTATGGCCAAAATCAAAAATTAAAGAGGGAGAGGAGCAAAATAGCTTGGAAATTAACAGCTTTTTTCCGCATCTTGTCTGTGTTTCCTACTCAAATAGCAGTCAGCTTACTGCTCATTGCCCCCAACGTGGGAAACCGAAATGGCATATGACTGCAAAGCCCTTCCAATGTAGTCTTGGTCTGGGAATCAGCATGAAGAAAAGGACTCAAAGACATAATGAAATGTAGAAAGCATGTGAAATTTATATTACCACTGCAGATATGTTTATTAAAATCCAAGCGAGTATTACTTTTGCTTCGGAAATAGGACATAAGAGGAAATTTATGGAGAGGAGAATGTTTGGATGACTATCTCACAGACATAAAGCTCTTAAGGCAGAGCAATTTTAATTAAGAACAGCATCCTGTGTGAAGTGTTATGCCCAAAATAGATCCTAGGGGGGATTCAGTGAAGGGATACATCAATTTCAGACATCTGGAATCCAATTAATAACTTCAGTGCTCTTATATAGCAAATGCTACTATGTTGTAATTCTTACTGAGGTTCTCTGAATGGAAGCTGGATTTCCAGAGGGAGGGGAATTGCAGTCATCCTGTGCTGTAAACTGCATCTTGCCCAAAGATGGCCATGTTTGCTTTCATTCGTGGCCTGCTTTGATGTAGTGATACTGAATGACTAATTAGGTATCTGCAAGCCCATCACTCAGCACAAAAGCCCCTAACAATATGATGAGTCCACACCCCACCCTCCCCCCACAGAGTTCTCCATCACCCTGACTCTCATGGTCCCATTGCTTCACTTCTTTTTACATAGTTTTAGGCTGCTCTGTACATTTTTTAAAAGGATATATTTTTAAGTCGTCTCTTTAACTTAATACGCAGCAGGATGCCTTTTTAATAATCTTTTAGAAGTTACTGTTCCTTCCTTATGTGTTAAGATTTGTTCATAGGGCTAATTGTCTCTTTCAAACAATTCTTTTGATCACTGTGTAATATTCCATTACGTGAATGTATCACAGTTTATTCATCTACTTTCTGAAGAACATTGGTCACTTCCAGTCTTGGCCTGTTTTAATTAGAGCTGCT
This sequence comes from Spilogale gracilis, assembly GCA_004023965.1. Classification (NCBI taxonomy): domain Eukaryota; kingdom Metazoa; phylum Chordata; class Mammalia; order Carnivora; family Mephitidae; genus Spilogale; species Spilogale gracilis. Next base: position 6,546 of record PITA01007571.1, on the reverse strand, counting down.
TTGAACGTTCTCATATAGGGGAGAAAATTTTCTCTTGGGTGTATACCTGGGTATAGTACTGGTGGGTCCCCAGGTGTTGTGAACGTCAGCTTTAGGAGATCATGCCAGACCATTTTCCAAAGAACGTGTTCCAATATATCCTCTGACCTGCACCGCCAGAGGGAATCCCGAGGGTCCACATTCTCGCCAGGCTGCAGTATCACAGGATTTAGGTGTAGCTCAAATTCATCAACATCGAAAGCGATATTTGTATGTGAACTTGATCTCATGCTGTGTGAGCTGGAGCGAAGGTCTATGAGTAGAGGTTGGGGAAGGGAGAAGCAGGCTTAGGCGAGGACAGATGGCTTCCTGGTACAGCTGGTCAGTCGGGGTCCCGTTGTCTCAGGGTAGGATAAGTTCTCAAGCCAGTGCACGAGTATCCCTTGGAGGACTGGACTGGAGAACTGTAAATACTGGTTTCAGACCCTGATTCTAGGAACAAGGATTTTTCAAATATTTGTTTCTGGGGCTTTAAACAGATACCTGAAATTTTAAGAAGCTACTTTAAAGCATTTTGATCTTTTATCCTTTAAAAAGCAACCAAACTCCTTTAAACCCCTGAGCAGCACTGAAGTGAGATTAATTAAAAGATTAGGACTCTTAAAAGATGTTTATGGGTTTTTCATTTATGAAGTTATAACTCCCAACAATGACATTTTAAAATCAAGCCATACACACACACACACTCTCTCTCTCAATTATACACACATACACACACACACACACACACACACACACACACACATATGAGTTAAGCCTGGATTTTCATATATAATTTATATAAATAATGTACCAATAAATGTAAGTATAAATCCCAAGCTTGGTCCTTTCTATAGTGCCTCTTGAGCATCTCAGTAATAAATAAATGAGAGGTCACGTGCACAGTAGAAAGCTGAAAAGGGTGAAGGTATCTCTTTTCTAGCCTGATGCTTCGAAATAATCCCAAGCCTGGCATTGCATTTTAAGTGTTCACTGTGGTGAGGCTGTTATGTTGTGTGTGTTTCCAGTTGGCTTACATCTGTTTTCTGTGCTGATTTCTGGATTATGGTCACTTATAGGGTATATAAAATGAGCAGTTGAGCCTGTAACAAGGAAATCTCAGTTTCTTTCAAGTATTCCATTTTGTTTTGTTTTTTTAAAGGCCTTTGAAATCCTTTGTGACAAAGATCTGCTGTCACGCATGGTAAGCTTAGCATTTCAGCTGCATTCAAGGCTTTACGTCTTCATTAAAGGAGGTTTTTAAATGAAATAGAGAAAGGCATTCGTGAAATTTTGGCTCCTAATTTATTTGTGCAGCTCACAGGGCCAGGCTTTGAAGGAAATTGGCAGGACCCCATCAGAAGTGAATGGGTTTGTGAATAACAAAGGGCATGTTACTTGAGATGGACACATGGCAGCTTTGTGGGGTGTGGCTTCCTAACCGGGGGCAGAATGATTATCTTGTAAAAAGGAGGAATTCATGACCTGTCCGGGGAGTGGGGGGAGTGGTGAGTACAGTTTGGAATATAGATTTTATGTTCGTCATTTTTCACCTGCCAACATGGGGGTCCCGGTGCCAGGCGCCCAGCCAGATGGTGTTGGGGTAGCCCTTTTAGCTCTGCCAAATATACAGTGAACGTTCAGAAAGCTGCTTGCGAGGTCAGCCTGTGTCCTCGCTGCTCCATGCTGGTAACTGCCGGTGCAAATAGCTTGCCACTTGCTTGCTTTTCGGTGGAAAACTCCCTGTTGGGCGCCTGGGTGGCTCAGTGGGTTAAAGCCTCTGCCTTAGGCTCAGGTCATGATTCAGGGTCCTGGGATCGAGGCCTGCATCTGGCTCTCTGCTCAGCAGGGAGCCTGCTTCCTCCTCTCCCTCTGCCTGCCTCTCTGCCTACTTGTGATCTCTCTCTGTGTCAAAGAAATAAAATATTTAAAACAACAACAACAACAAACTCCCCGTCAGGAGGTCTTGGTATTAAGGAGGGGTAGAGGCCCAGTGAGCAGAACTCAAGCCACAAAGTGGCCTTGCCCTATCTCAGGGGGAAAAGCCGGGCCCAGCAGGTCCAGCTAGCCTCTCCACCTTCAGCTTGTGGAGTCTGGACTTTGTACATCTTCACTTGATGAGTATTCTCCTGAACCCAGCTAAAGGAGGTGCCCAACCAGGGTGATGTGATGGAATCATCCAATTCCTCAGCTAGCACTTGTGCCTCTAGTACTAAAGGGAAGGGGACTGGGCCCCTCTTTGGGCATTTCCTCATTCTGCTCTGATCGCTGGTTTTCACTCAGTACACAGGCCACATAGATGCCTCTGTCCTCCCCCTGTGTCTGCACCCTTGCTGATCCCTCTCAGCCTCCCTGTCACCTCCTCAGACCACTCTACCTTGCATGCACTGTCTAATGGACTTCTGCTATTCCCTAGGATGGTAGTAACCAATTTGATTACTTCTAGTTGTCTGCCTTTTCTCCTCACATGTAAGCCTCCCGAGGGCACTAAACCTTGTCCAGCTTGCTCACCGTTGCACAGGGTACTACAAGGTGGAAGACATATTATTTGTTGAATAATTGAATGAGTTCTGCAGAGAAATGAGTTTCCAATGCTTAGGGGACCCAGACTGTGCAGCCCCGCCCCCAAACCTCCTTTGGTTTCTCCAGGTGGGTTTTACCTTGAGGGCTTAGTGACACTGTGCTGAACGCTGATCAGCATTCCGTGGTGTGTTTCTGGTTTGTATTTGCTTACCTTCCTGCAGTGTAGGCACCCAGGCAGTCTCCTCGAGGACAGCTCTCTTGCCTGGGCTATGCATCTACAGATTCTATAGGGGACCTGTAAAAAAAGCAGCCATATTGTAGCAGGAGCAAATATGAAGCAAAATGTTCAGGAGATTCAAAAGAAACCAGAAATTGGCCCCTCACCTTTTCTCTTTCCTCATTCCGAGGACCAGAGTTGACATCACTCTGGGAAGAAAGGAGAACGCTCCGATCAAAGACCAATATCCAAGACTCAGTGGGGGAAGGCCTGCAGAACATGGCTGGCCAAGGAAATTGCTTTTTGTTGTTGTTGTTAGGAAATTGCTTTTTGAATAAATGTTTCCTTTTCCAAAGTTTGTTTCATCATGAAACTCCCTTTCAGAAGGAGTTTCATTTCATTTCTCGGTGAGCATGTTTCTAGAAACAGGAAGCCTGAGGAAATCTAACTGGTAGAAATCTGTAGTCCCTGTTGCTTCACCAATTTCCTACCCATTAAAAAGCCAGTAAAGCTCCAACACAATGGAGCCTGGAGTGAGGTGTCAGGAATCAGCAATTACTTAATAAAAACTTGCCCAACATGCACTTGCCCCCTCACAGGAGGCTCCCCAGCCTGATCCCGGCTTGGAGGTAGACCTCTGATTGCTACTTCAGTCTTCTTCTCTGGACTGCTCTATCTTCTTCTTCTCTGGACTGCTCTATCACCTACGCTCCCAAAAATGTTAACCGCAGGAAAGTTGCCAAGAATTCGCCAAAAGGATCCAAGAGCGCACTAGGAACCCATGGATATTTCTGATCCAGACAACTACTATTCCACGTTAGCCATGTGATATTGATGGAGTGATTCAAGTATCTAGGAGACTCCAGTGTTTCATCTGGAAAATGGGAATGATGAACTTACATAGACACAAATTTGGGAGGGAGAAACCCCTTAGCCAATGCTTCTTGAAAACATACTGGGTGTCAGACTCCTTACCGCTTAGTAAGGAGACAGTGAGGATGTCACTATCATTTGGTGATTTCTGTTGTAGACCTGAGAACTGAACAGGAGGCTTTCTACCAAATTAACTGTTGGTGAGAGCTTATTAAAATGGAAATACCAAGAACTGTTGGGTGAGCACAACTGATTTCTCTACCGAAGCCTGGTAATCCTTACTGCCGTCATGGGAGTTGCAGCTGAAATTCCTAGCCCCACCGAGGCAGGATCACTCTCATTCCTCAGGAGCGTGAGGCTCACTGTGGTAAGCTCTAAGGGAGATTTTAGCCCCGCAGTGTCCTAAAAATAAGTAAATTGGGTTTGCATTTTACTCCATCTATGCTAATGATTCTCCAGTGTAATGACTCCCATACCAACACCCCCAGAAACCCCTCAAGGTCCAGTTCCTGAGCCCTGCTCCCCAGCTGCCCTGATGCCATATTGTAAGAATGTTCTGAATGGTGGCTGGCAGAATGGCAGATCCCGGAGGCCCTGTCCGGGGTCACCTTTCTCAAATGTGTATTTCAGGTTAGCCTCACTGATTGCGCCTCTGACAGGAAGAGACTGCTTTGTTGTTTTCATTGAAATCAATCACATAAGATCAGGAGCAGAAGTTTCCCTTTGCTAAGCGGCTCCTAATAAGCTTCTGATGGAAAATGACAAATTATACTGTCTAACCAATTAAAGCCATTTTATGATCACAAGCATGTACTCCACCAAACCTGACTGCCCACCCTGGTTTGTACCGGTTTTATAGGGTGCCTGGGATCCTCTGAAGACCATTCACAGTATCATCAATTGAGTAATAGCTGATCCAAATTGTGATGCTGGCAAAGTCTCGTTTGCTGCTTTGGCAATCGGCTTGACAATGTGATACTTTAATGCATAATTGGATAAGCAATTGGGTTCTGTTAAAGTACGGTGGTTTGGCATAATTATTTTCCAGTGCTGTGATTTTCTAGTTAATAAATACTTTTGGAGGTTACAAATTCTTAAACATCAACACTCTATACTCCTTGAAACTAGGATGCCATTAATTAATATAAGAGCTTATTTCAGCATTTTGGCCTCACTGGCAGCACTAAAAACAAAACCAAATAAGACCAAAAAAACTTTTGCTTTAACTCAAGCAACTTAGGCTTAAGTCAAAGCTTGGGCAATGAATCAAATGATGAATGCTCTTTTGATTACCTGGATTTCTCTCCATCAGGGCAATAAATAGGACTTTGGAAACTTCGCAGTGAATAAGAGGGAACCAGATGTCACTTGGTCGCACTTAGAGATCACACCATGTGGCCATCAGTCCAGGGTTCCAGCTCACACAGAGAGTAAGAAGGGAGGGAGTTAACATATTTTTGCATCAAGAAATATTGGAAGAACCTCAGTTTCTAAGAAAACACAAGTGGCTGGCCAAGGGGGGCAGCACAGACTTACTGTTACTTTGCATCGTATGAAATCAAGAGGGGATTCATTAGGACACCAAGAAAGGCCTAAGTGCGTGGCCATCTGCTTAATAACCAGCACGTAGAGAAAGGGTGTTTGGTGTTTGGGGAAGAACATTTGCTCAGCGGAAGCTGGCTGTGTGCCGGTGACAGAGTGGGATGGCATCCAGGGTCACGACGCGTGACTCGGGTTGATCGAAATGGTAAGAAGGCTTCTTGGGGAGTTTGGGAAGCATGTGACTGCAGAGAGGGGCATAGCAGGCAGGACAGGAGTGATTTTCCTACTGGTTCAGGGCAGCTGTGAGCAGGGGAGCCAACTTCCATGCCTTCTTTACAAAGGCCCGGACGGAAGCTGTCGGAGAAAGGTCTGCCTGCCCCAGGGAGGCACTGAGCCTCGTCTCTAACTGCACGCATTGCCACCGCGTCACCACCACACGGATGCATGGGGCAGCCATGCTCCCCTCTGTCCCAGCCCCCCACCTCCTTGTCCACGTCCACACCTGCCCAGCTCCCATCGTTTCTGGTCTGGCTGCCTCAGGAACCAAAATCTCGAACTCATTCTCCAGCCAGGCCACTCGACGAAAAACTATTCTAAGCTTTTAACTTTCCTGCTTCCAACCCTTTAATGTCTTCTTTGCACCAAAAATAAAATCCACATTTCTCAGCCATCCCCATGGGCGGCAAATGATCTACCATGCCCCTTACTTTTCTAGTCACTCAACCAAGATTCCTTTTTCCTCAGTGCTCTGCACTTCTGCTCCCTGTGAAATACCCTTTCTCCTTCCTCTTTGCTCCAGGGATTTCTAGCCACTGTTCATATCTCAGCTTAACCAGCACTTCTTCCTTTGGGGAGGTCTTCCCCCCCCCCCATTCTACCATCCCTACAGATCTCGAGGCACTTCAGAAGTCTTGGAATATTACATTATTTTGATTTTTAAGATCTGTTAAAAAAAATTCTGAAGCCTTCTCCAGTTCAGCCCAATAGAAACAACCAGATCCCCATTCTAGAAGGCCCATGCTTTAGCCTCACATTTTCAGTGACTTCCCACCTCTGGACCATCTTTCAAGGTTAATGCCATGCTTAATGCTGTATTTCTGATGTTGTTTTACTTAATCTCTGTTCCAAATCGACTCCTTACCTTAACTAAATTTACTTTAAAAAGAAATTTGATGTTAGAACAAACAATCCTAAAATTTATATGGAACCAAAAAAGACCCCGAATCGCTAAGGAATTGCTGAAGAAGAAAAGCAAAGCTGGGGGCATCTCATTACCTGACTTCAGGCTTTATTACAAAGCTGTGATTACCAAGACAGCATGGTACTGGCATAAAAACAGAGAAACAGACCAATGGAACAGAGTGGAGAGCCCA